>JANTNT010052220.1:1464-22949 GCA_024752375.1 Entacmaea quadricolor | reverse complement strand
GATAGCAATATTAATTTACTAAAGTCAAAATGATATTTCATACATGGAGTTTCTGCCTTTCAACTTCGCAAACACAATAACTTACACACAGATTGACAAGTGCACACTCTATAGCACTCTTGCTGCAATTCCGGTACTACATAGACCACAATACTGTGCGAACTTCGGTTAGAATTATTCAATATAGTTATCTCAGTTGCTTAAGCATCGATCTGTTGTGCGGAAGGTCGTAGTTCGAGTCCCTGCCCGACCAACACTCAGGGTCTTAAAATAACTGAGGAGAAAGTGCTGTCTTTGTAATAATATCTGCAAATGGTTCAAGTCTTCTCGGAAAAGGACGTTAAACTGGGCCTCTTGGGCTTTACTTTACATAGGAACCGTGTCACGTGATGTCACGCTGATGTCACGTGACACTTAGTCTGCTAAAAACTTGGGGGTATTTCAATGTCTTGTTGATCAGGTCACGCGGTGGTCTAAACATTTGTACGGTTAACTTAGTTAAGACCTCGAGACGGGTGTTCGAAGTTTAATGAATAAGTTGTTACTAGAAAGTTGCATCGCACGCTATCTGTAGGTACAGAAAAGTTTTATTTCTTACTCAGCAGGCCCGTAGAAAGGGGAAGGGCTGGGGGGGGCTTTTTTATTATAACGTCAAAATTACTGAAATGACATTCAGGTACGAGAATATTATTGTCCCTGAAAAAAGTTTTTCAAGTTGTTACCCCCCTCCCCCCACTTTTCAAACCACTACGGTCCAGCTCAGTGACGCATGAAGTGGTCAAACCATTAAAGTTCAACGAATAAGCTTTTGTTCGAACGTTGTTTTGTATAACAATTTGATTTGGATTGAATATCGTTAAGAGGTTAAATTGTCCGTTATTCTAAGCTTCTACGTATCCCACATCTCTCAACGGCAATTTTTCAGCAATTTTGAAACGATAATTAAAAATAAATTTGATTGTCTTTGAGAAAAGCTTTGATTATATAACAAAAAGCAATAAAAGAAAAGTGCAGCTGAATCGTCTGGGTTAAACAGCGATAGAATAAAAAAAAAGAGCCGAAAACGATAAACAAACAATGAATTGATTATAAGGCGACATTCATTGACTCAGCTGAGAACGGTTAACGAAATTATCAAAACATTCTTCGTATTTGGTAATTGTACGTTTTTTATTAGTCAGTCGAAGGAAATCAAGTCGATAAGTAATGAGCCTTTGATCTACCGTGCATTTGAATAGTAGTTTTTAATTTGAGGCGGCTTCGGCCGCTTCGGTTTGGTTGTTTAACCGGGTGAAGGTGTTTTTGCGATAATTGAAAAAGTACGTAGCGTTCGAAAATCGAACCGTAATAATATAATGATAAAATTTATCATGAAGAAGATTGAATGACCAATGCATGCTTCATTTGGAACTGGAAGAAGTTTGACTTTGCCAACAGAAAAATATGAGGAAAAATTGGCTAAAAGAACCCGTACATTTTCGTTGTTTTTTTCCTCGCTCCTCTTTGTTGTCATGACACAAACGATAAATATCTTTTATCCGTTTTGTAACAGTGGCAAAACACATCAGTCCAGCTCAACGAATAATTCTTTGACTTATATTTCCCTCATGCACGAAGCCAAATGCTTGGGAATTTAGTTGATTATATCAATTCTTAGTACAATAAAAAATTAATTCTTTCGCATGCATGATGATCACGTCGACGGTGGGCGATCTGAAACTGATCCGAAATTGAAAAGACAGAACGGGAAAATGCCTGTATCCGCCCCTGAACGTGAAATGAGTCGGATAAAACAGAACTGAGACACACCCACCGCCATAGCACCATCGCAACTAGTTTTGCTGCCAAGACCAATAGGGTTGTTGTTTTGTTTTGTTTTGTTTTTGTTTTTTTATTGGATGGAACTTTTTGCAGTTTACAGATAAAGTAAACGTTTTATGTCAGGGGTATTGGATGAGGCGCTGTTTTCCCATTTACTAATAAGTTCTTTATTTCTCAGTGACACTGATGAACGCATCAGAAACGGTGGAAGAGATGGGGGGAGGGGTGTGAGCTTAAGTACAAAGTTTGAATACATTTGCGTCAAGTCTTTTTAACCCTCCATCATGCATAATCTGGTTTTCATTTAATCGTCCGAATTGTCCTGATCGCCTCAGTCGTCCCAAATTGGACATATGCATTCGGGACGATCATATAGAAACTAACGGAACGATCATATAGAAACAACCGGAGCAATTGGGGCAAACATATAGAAACTACCTGGTCGATCGGGACGACCATATAGAAACTACCTGGTCGATCGGGACGATCATCTATAGAAACTACCTGGTCGATCGGGACGATCATCTATAGAAACTACCTGGTCGATCTGGACGATCATCTATAGAAACTACCTGGTCGATCGGGACGACCATATAGAAACTAACGGAATGATCATATAGAAACAACAGGAGCGATCGGGGCGATCATATAGAAACTACATGGTCGATCGGGACGATCATCTATATAAACTACCGGGACGATTAGACTTATTATTTTCTTACGGTTGTCTCTATTTTCTGGGCCTAAGTTACCTTTCCATGATTCTCTTGAGTGACCACGAAACAATGGTTCCAAGACGAGGCTCAGCTTGATGTTCTCATACATTTACTGTATTTTATCAAGCTCTGCTTCGTCTTGGAACCATTGTCTTGTGGCTACTCAAGAAAATTTGTGAAAGGTCTATTTGGGACGACTAAAGCGAGAACTATTGGAATGATTAAATGGAAACCAATTCTGTTTTTTTTTTAATAGCCAATAATTTTAAATCGACTCCATGTTCCATGGCAGTTTCATGAAGTAAAACCTGATTGACATTAAAGTTAACTTATTTTTACAAATAGTCTATAAATAGCAGTAAAACAACTTCGCTTGGTATAATCGAACAATTGCTGTCAATGCCCACGACAAATAAAACGAATAACACCAAAAACTTCTTGCTCCTAACAAAAGAGTTGTTTATATCTTAACATGTATCGTTTTGTTTGTTCTCTGAGATTCAAGTCGGTTTTTAATCACCTCGTAAATGAATTACCCCAAAGAAAAGGGTCCAAGAATAGGTACAGGTTTCTTACGCCAAATAATCCTTAGGGATTAAATCCTTCTACTTAATCTCACTTAAGATGATAAATGATTCGAGAGATTTAAAACTCGATTGAAACAGCATTAAGCTGCTGGATTTTACAAACGGTAGAAAGAATAAGATTTATTACCAAGTGCGTTGATAATACTCCAATGAGCCACCGAAGTGTTAGCATATAATCTCTGTACAAACACAGGATCACAATGAGACTTTGCCCACAACCAACGACATTGGGACGGCTTATTCTTTTGTCAAGAATAAATCTCAATGTCAATAGTTGCAGCTATGAATACAGACGTGTATATACACACACACAAACCCTCGTAAGATTTAGCACGAACAATTTTGTTATCTCAGCTTGGTTCACCGACAATCACACCAGAGACTTTGAGGCGCCTTTGGGAAATTGCAAAGAGATTTCGTGAAATTAAGCGAAGATTTCACAAATTCTTTTGATTAACTGGAACTATGATGTTAGTTTGGGAATTAGTGCGACCAACAAAGGATCCAATTTGATGGCGAGATTTGGCTTTTATTACTGATTTTAAGACATCCCAAAAGTTCTCAACAAAGCCCTGGACCTCTTTCGGAGCTAAAGCTAAATTCCCCAATTCGATGCAAACACGCGATAGCTTTGTCAAGAAGTTAATTTATTTCAAAAATCGTGCGATTCAGTTTGGTAAATCAACCTTACAATAGAAAAACTGTTTATTATTAGATTTTTTCTCAGAAATCAATTGACTTTATCATCTAAACTTTTTGGAAAGGAAAGTGTTATTGCAATTCATACTATCAATATTAGAAAGTAAAGGAACAGAAAAAAAAAAAAACCATCTTGAGCGAAAATATACCAAAAAATAAACAATGAATGGGAAAAATCATTAAAGACGAGTTTAAAAATAAAATAGAAACGAAAAAAATTCATTATAGCTTTGGAATTGACTTTTAACTTAAACTCTTCTAAAACCGAACCTCCCAATTTTTAAAACAGATTATGGTGACCACCTTCGCAATGCAACCACGAGGGATGTTCAATTTAACTGATTTCACATTAATTTTCCTTCAATTAACATCGTCTTTAGGCCAGCTATTTTCAGTTGAAACTTTCATCGCGAAAAGTTTTAAACCCCAAAGAGATAAAAATCCCATTTAACTTTTGAGTTTACGTAGCGAACAAACCATTCAAAAGAAACAAAAACTCGGTACTTTTTTTTTACGGCATTCAAAATTTTGTCATTTGAAATGAACCTCTCGACCTCAGATTATATGAAGTCAACAGCCAATATCCCGTTCCAAGCATTTTTAGCTTTGTGCTAGTTTATGTAGGTCTTTGTGCGGTGTGGGGACCCAATAAACTATTTCATTGTCGGCCGTGTCGTTATTTGTATACGAAATCATTATTTAAACAAGAAAGCTTAAGTAATTTCATCAACTTTCTTTATTAGCACGCCTGTCGGTGTTTTATATTACGGTCCTATTCTTTCCAGAAGCATAAAATGACGGAAAACATAATCTCTTTTTGTTCATTTTCTGTTTTCGTTGGTGTCAGCGCCATTGTTTTACTATTAAAGCAAAGATGAAAGAATTTAATGTCCACTTTTTCATAGACCACGATGGTCTGATTCTTTACAAAGTATTGCGGAGAACTACTTAATTTCTTAAGTCGAGCCGCAAGCAATTGGATTCTTAAGGAGAATTATTACTAGTTATTAAAACACAGCCGGCAAGTTTTCTTTTCATAAGAAATAATTTGAGCTTTGAGTTGAGTAAGCGCCAATAAATGGGATTGTGGTTGTGATTTTTTTAAGCAAAATGAGAAAATTTGGTGCGGTTTTTTAAAAACTTGACATTATCGTTTTCAACACTTCTTTCATCCACTTAACTCACTTTTGAATATTGTAAAATAACGGCATGGATAAAGGACATGAAAATTTCTTAAATGAGCGCAAATCACACGTAGCGTATAGTAACTGGAATTCCGCCTAATACTACAATCTTTTCAACTCTGTATTCGTAAGTAAATCACCAAATTTTTGCAGTGTTAATTTTTTAATTCTTTTATTTTTCTTTTAAAAAGACATCAAACGTTTGTGCAAAATTTTGTAAATAGCGTTATTAAAACTCCTTAAGAATGAAAGTACTAAGTAAACTAAATGGAAAACGTAGCACAAGGAATAGATTAAATAATATGAAAGGTATAACTTGTAGAGCTAAGGAGAGAAACCCAACGAGACATATTCTAAGCGCAGGGTCAATTGCCCAAAGAAAAATCGGCGAAATAATCTCTGATCCCTATTGGATTTGATATAACTAGGTTGGCATGCCGTTATATCCTTAAGGGCATTTCAAGTTGAGAATATAAATCTCCCACAAAGTTGTTTTATTTTGTTAATTTTTCTATTCTGTTATTGATTGTCGTTTATTTGGAACATCATATCTTTGCCTCTCAGTGTGAAGACCTACTTGTCTTACAGGATAATCTAAGGTGAAAAGATCATTAATATTACATTGCACGTTCACGGGTTAATCCGACGTTTAAAACACGATTTTCTTACGTTTTATTACGATAAATTGAAAGCTGAAGACACAAACTAAATGGTTGAATCAAATCAAATAACTTGACGGTTATGAGAAACGCCTACTTGACCACCAGGTTTCTTTCATATCTGTAATCTTCGTTAGATCATTTTATCCTTTTCAGGCTGGGGAAGAAATGCTAAAAGAAACACGAAGCAATTTGAAAACTAATTTTTTAATTAAATAAAGTTTTGACCTTGGCGTGAGTCTTAACGAAAAAATCACCCAAAAGAATTTCAAAATGAATCTTACTTCTTTTTTAAGAAAAAATAACAAGGCTCTTCTTGGCTAAAGAAAGTTAGTAAACCATTTGGAAAGCTTCAAAATAAATATGTTCAAAAAGAACAAAATGTAATAAAACGTTAGTTGCGTGCAAAGCAGTGTGAATTTACTTCACTTTGCACTTTTATACTTCAGTTTTTGGAAAGATTTTAATATGGAGAAAGAAGGTAGACAAAACTAATGAACTAGACACATTATTCTAATTAGTTCTCTATTGTCTTACGCTTTAGTTTCAAGCTTTTAACTCAAAGAACGATGAATACACTTGAACCTGAGTAATGTCAATTTAATCGTGATTTTTCACGCATTTAACCAAGACATCTTTTTTTTTTCTTCTTTTGACACTTATGTTATGTTTCCATGCAGTTATCAAGTACATGCTATAATAATTTGAAAATACTGAATGTTCTTTTCTATTCCATGGTACGTATCTGAGTTGCCAAATAAAAAGCCTTACTTTATAATTCTAGTGATAATATTTATGTTACAAGTACTGGGGGGTATAGCCAACTTGACACTCTTTTTGAAGAGATATTTTGATTCTTTTTTCGGAGAAGCGTAGCAAGATGTTGTTGAACGTTTTCCCCTAGGTAATTTTTTCTTATATCGTTGTCCTCTGAAAATCATAGCCAAGAGAACTTTCTAAACTCCGCTTTAGTGTTAAGAAGAGAATAGTTCACAGACGAGGCAGGACTCGATAAAATGATGTTTAGAAATAAGGGTATTTTTGATTTTTAGAATATTTTTCTTCTAAAATAAAGAAAAATTTTGTAGACGTGCTCGGGATGAATTATTAGTACCCCTTCCCCTCCCTTTTCATTAAACACAGTTTCTGAGATCAGAGCTGTTGCTATTAGCAACAAGTCGAGCGTTCTTTTCCTCCGTTATGAAGCATTCGTAACATGCACAGCTAGCACGTTGCCTCTCACCGCTTAAGTCCACGGTTCGACTCCCGCTCTCAGGACTCATGTGAATATTTGTCTGTTGGTTTTTTCCCTTGCTTTGAGGGTTTTTCTCCGGGTTCTCCGGTTTTTCTCCCTCCACAAAAATCAACATGCTAAATTCCAATTCGATCTGTGAGTTAGCCGTGCCCTGACTTTGATCAGCCTTGTGGTTATTTCAGGGTTTGATAAAATTGATCACTTAAAAATCCAAGACTATGATATATTTATCTTGTTTTCTTCGGACAAAAAGTTCCAGTGCAAAATAATGTTTTGTATCAAGGATTTTTTCCAGAATCGACTAGAGATACAGAAAATACACAAAAGCCATTAGTGATGAAGAATAGCCTTTGAAATTCCGACAGTCGATTTTTTTCATACCTTTTAATTGTGGAACACAAAGCGGTTTCGTCCTAAAAGAAGCCGCAAGTACACAGCTAAACGGAGGAAATCACTTATGCAAACTTTACGCTTTGTTATAGAAAGACAAGAATATGAGAGCTGTTTGTGAGATTTGGTTATTAAAACAAGATAGGCTATATGTGTTTATTTTCTTGAACGGAATGAAAAAAGCCTCATTTTGTCAAATGATTAAAAACCATCAGCTGATAAATCATCGATTGTTGATTACGGTCTTGCTAACAAAACCAAACACGATGGCGGCGTCACTTCAAATAAACAAACATATATGGTCCAAAGTTAAGGTGAGGCCTTAAACCACAGCTTTACCATACGTGTATGTTAGTGGAGTAAGCTAAGTATGAAACGGTTATCACGTACAATCTTATTCAATGGTAATTCTTGCGTAATAACAATGTAGATAAGGTTAGGTACAATTTTTGATTAAGATATCAAGGAGTTGAAGGAAAGAAAAAAAGAGAAGTCTGAAAGGGTTTGGAAGCAAATAATTTACGAGGCCATTACTTTAGGATTTTGAAAAATATTTCATATTAATAGCTCTAAAGAGAGAGTTGAAATGAGAGATTTCTAAAAAAATGTTAATATAAGAAGAAGAAGAGTTGGATGAGGGATGTAGGAAGGAACGAGAAGACACTGAAACGGCTTTAGAATGAGAAGAATGTTGGGGGCATACCTCAACAAATTGTCAGTTGTCAAAGAGGAATTGTTAATTTTATCAAAGAAAAAAGAATATGGAAACTTAAAAAGGGTAAACTAAAGTCAGCGAGCAAAACTTTCGCGATGGGTTGATTTACATTTCCAAAGCCATCGGTGCACGAATATTTGACCAAGAAATAATTCTCTCTCGCTTAAATAAGAAACAGTTAAGATCTTAGGGTTTCTATCTCGATATTAGTCCGGAGGTAAGCATGGCAGACGGATAAATTATATCAGGTGTTGGAATCCTATAGTAATAAAAATCCAATCCAGTTTAAATTTATACAAGACTATTGGAAAATCACCTTTAACCATATTGGTTAAGTTTGCAAACCACTTTACAAAGGAAAAACTAAAATACTTTTGTTCACCTAAAATACCACTGATTGCAATCCAATAAACATTTGAAATAACTTTTTATTAAAAGTACGTTAAACGATTTCGGAGTAACCAGTATAATTAATGATAAGTCTACTAATATTCCTGGGAATTATCTAGGTTCAATCGAGGAACATCTGTACCGAAATATTCCTTTCTTTTTCTCTTCAGAATAAAAACTAATATTTTCAGTTTTCTAGTTATTCATGTCGTTTACGTTAATCAGTACAGCATGGTAAATAACCTCAAAAAATAAAATTGATCAATAATTGTACTTTGTGGATTTATTTTATTGTATTGTGCATAGACTGTAAACCCAGCAGTTGTGTCAACATACAGATACAGTTATACCTTGTTTAATATTATAACTCGTTGTTTGTTTTTGCAACTAATTTCACCGAAATGCGCCCATGGCTTGTCTGTTTCTCTTAACTGTAAATATAAGAAAAATTATCACACAAAGTCAACAGATATTGTGTTAGTTTTAGCTAAATTATTTCGTTATTTTTGGAATAATTTTGAATTATATATCGACTTTTGGTAAAATGAATTACAAATAACGTACGTAAGAGCACACACAAGGCGATATTCAGAATAAAATCAAGTTATTTGTCAGTTTATGTCACACAGAACATAATGATTTGTTTGGGAATGTAGTAAAAACCCTTTTCTAACATCAATAATTAATTTAACATCAAAAGTAAACCGAAGCAACTAAAAAGTATTCAATAATATCGCTAGTTATTGTCATTTCAAGGCCGATAACAAAATGCCTTTTCAGACAATTTCAATCTTATCAAAATATTTTCATTTGTATTTTTTGACTTATTTTCTTTCTACTGAACTATACCAGTGTTTTTTTCGGCAGGAATTAAGTATTTATAAACGAAGAAAGAAATGGTTAATGAAAAAGCAAAAGAGTTTAAAAGCCAGCGTTAATATTAGGTCACAAATTAAGTATTGTTTTGTGCTTTCTTCATAAATAAAAAAAATGGTTGAACTTTTCGATTAACTTATTAAAAGTTATTAGTGGATTTATCTCCGAGGTTATCTTAATTGCATCTGTAAAACTTTAACAAAAATTTAAACGGTAGGTGTAACATTGATGTTCAAAGAAGACTCCCGACTTGCTAAAGGGAAAAACTTAAATCTAGAAAAAAGTCCTAGTTTTTATATTAGGAAAATTTATCAAGTTGAATTTTTGGTATTTTTGACCATTATTGTTTTGTTTTTGCCTTGAGATTCAAAAGAACACTGTTATAGTTATTGTTACGTAATAAAAGATAGTGAAAACGTCAAACAATCCGTTATTTCGCGCGCTGAGTTGAAAGACGAAGCTCTGTCTCAACGCATAGGTTTGTTTGCCTATACCAACTCACTGAGCGTCCTGTAAGGTATTTTAAATCAAGAAAAAATATCTTGAAATGTGATTTACTGAACGGCGAAAAATACGATATTATGTCATTAAAAACGAGAAAAACGGAAAAAGGTTTATTTTATAGTTTTGATGTCGGCGATCGGAATATTTTTGAAACGCGTGCCTTTTTGATTTATGCCAAACACTGACTGACTACGCTTCTTTCTCCGCAAAATTCAAATTAATAACCAAAGATCGATGTGGTCCAAAACATATTTAAAAAGTAATGCCATAATGAGATGGCCGACTCCTTAATCGACCTACGTGAGGCCATTTTAAATAATAATAGGCAACTGTGGCCGAGCAATCGAACAGCGGGGCACAACGAAAAAGACTTACGGCGAGAAACAGTTTACCATGAAAAACTGCAATTGATCGTCCATTTACTGTGCTGCGAGGCACTTTGGCCTTAGAACAACGCTGTTGGATAATGTTTTCTTATTTAAAACGTTATTATTATCAAAGATTAGACTAAAAAGCCCGCAAAAAGAAAGCTTTATTCCAAAGAAAGAAAGGTGAATGAAATCGCTAGAAAGTTCCGATGGAGTATAGGTAGTTAGAAAGGATTAGTTTAGAGTTTATTTTTGAGTGTTAGTCACTTTAATTTTCTAAGATACGTGGAAGAATACCTTAAAGAAAAGAGAGGACAATCTATTAAATTTGTTATGTCGTTCTGGGATAATTCGGTTGAGATTTCGCACGGAACACGAATATATCCTAGCTGAAGATATTTTGAATTCGAAAGACGATGAATAAATAATTAAAAATCTCAAGATAATATTTGCGGTTAGGTAAAACTTGAATTTTCTTGGTTTTGTAGTGTGTGGTTGACCATTTTGTGTATATATGAACAAGATTGTAAGTATTTCTACTCTGGTCATTTACCACAAGACAAGTGAATAAGCCGAAAAGCACAATGAAAATCAAACAATGCTAACTCGATAATTACTGTGGTCAGTCATGGTAATGATCTATGATAGGGATTTATCTGGCAAAATCATCATTATTCTCGCTTAAAACTTAAAAGCAATTTGGTACTCAGTGCTCTGCTTTACTTTATATTTTGAATAGTTCGGAGAAAACTCTACAGAATAAAGTCGTTTCGCGGCAGCGGTTAGTTAGTGTCATCTTAATCAGCTGTTGAACACCAGCTGCTATTGTCAAGACTAGAGATTTGGGAATACATTCCCGATCTGTTTAACGACCATATTATCACGTTCATGAGTTAATATTGACCGACTACTAAACCATTTCAAATAGAAAACCCAATAAGAAATTATTTTAGTTCCAAAGCTCGTATTTTTTTGCGAAAAAAGACAGAGAAACTGGGAAGGTGGGGTGGGGTAGGAATTGAAATCCCTATTTTAATCAATCAATGATTGTTAATTTTTTCTTGTTTTTTAAAAGTACGATATTTAGGATTGATGGCGAAGAGAAAAACATGTATCTCACAATCGAAGGCCTTTCTATTTACATTTCTGACACACAGGAAAGTTGTGTTTATAGGTTTAGAAATAAAAGGCTAGCTTTTGTAAGTAATGAAAAATCGAGCCTTTTCAACAGTACAAATTGCTATGAATGCGTCTTGATTATTGTTACCATAATGTCCTTTGTTCATCTTTCAGAAGTCAAGTTGAGCTCGCTTTGGACATACAAAGAGATCGGCGCGATAAAAGATGGCTAAATAGGAAATTTCACAGTAGATCTCCCGTCGCTCTGACTAAAATATTTAAGTAAACAGTGTTTTTCAGACTGATAAAAATTGAAAACGATGCTAAAAGAACAGCAAAATAGAGGCTGGCATTCGATCGGTTTAGCGCCGGGTTTCCATTAAATGTAATTACAATTCTTCAGCTGTTATTGTGGAGATTTCTTTCATCACAGCAGTTACCTTTTCCGTTGATTAGAATATACAAAATTTTCAAATCTCAAGTCTTTAGAATTTACTTTAGAAAGGGAAGACAATGGGAAAAATTAGAATAAACGAAAAGCGTATGCGATAACACCTGGATGGTCTTAGGACAAGTATGTATTTGCCATTCACACGTGAATTATGCTTAACTCGTAAGATTTTGAACTGAACTGTTAATCCCAATTCACACACATACTACTCAAAAATGTTATGTAAATATAAATTTAAACTTAGCCTTCACGACGGAGGAAACACTATTTCCCAAAACTATGAATATCTAATAAAAAGGTTGAACTTTAGCCCTACTGAAATCACCATCAAAATAAGAAACAAACAAGGACCCTTATTACATTTTACTTCTCTCGACTATTGGGGTCTTATTAAACAAGAAACAATAATCTTGTTGGATGTTTAAATCTTTTAAACCCTATTGTTTTACAACCCTTTCCACTTAGAGCAAACACTTGACAATTTCGAGAGTCGCATATCTAAATGGACGAGAAATTTTTATATTCAGTAATCCACACCATCATTACAAAGAAAACTTACATAACTTTGGAATATTTTCTAAAAAATGACAGTGTTAATTCTCCTTAGAAAGCGACCGCGAGGAGTTTTTATAATTGAGCATGAAAAAGAAGACACAAAAACGGACCCCTTTTTTAGTTTTGCACGACATTTTTTATAATTAAAGGCATTTATAAAGAGTGTCTCTCAAAGAGCATTTTCAAAGATAGTAGCCCTTTAGTCGGCTGACGCCAGTTTGTAATAGATCGCCTAACTATTTCCACTCATATTAAACCGATATGTTAGACTTCAAGACTGATAAAAAATAAACGTTATGTCATCAAACATCTAATCCCCGAGGAAGAAAAAAAATTAACGGCGTTAAAAAAAATTAAGTCTATCGAATCTTTTAGCATAAGTTAAAATATATTAAAATCTCTAAAGAAAATAAAAATTAACACTTAGATGGTTGTTTTTTTTTAGCGCTGAAAAATTAAATTTTCTCGACGACTTGGCTCGAGTCCGAGTTTGATATTATTGTTGCGTTGATGACCAAGGTAATCAACAATATTACTACAGATAAACACACATCTAAATGTTAGATAATTTTGTTAATTTAAAGAACTTTTTTTTCCAAAAGCAAATACATCGAATATTCATGATTAATCCAATAATTCGTATTGCTGTAATTTTGAGTTTCAATTCACCCAGATTCATGGTGATAGAAGAGATTTTTATTTATTTTCCTAATATTTGCTAAAAAGCTTTCTTATGCCTTAAATCTTACGTAAAATCAATATTTTCTTGTAAAGTTAGTCAAATGTTTGCTATGGTTCGATAACTTGATAACTATAATTTTTGGTTTTAAACCCGCGACATATATTTATAATAACGTTATCTATTCCATCGCCATGTAACTTCGTACTCTATAGATTTCATTTTCGACGGCTCGACATAATATAAGCGGATAGACGGATAAACTTTCAAAAACCTTACATTTTATGCGGTAAAGTTTTTGAACGAAACCCGTCATTGTAAAACTATTATATTCAAGTCTACACAAAAGACATCATTGCTTATTTATGTTTAAATAAGTCCCACAAAACCCCAAAAACAGAAGCTATATGAAACTCATGCTTAGGTTGTTAAAAAGGGAATGAAAGTGTGAAAAACCTAAATAAATGATTTTCTTCCTTTACTATAGTTTCAATGTCCTTAACAATGAATTTGTGTTTATGGATACACATTTCATTTCGTTTTAAATATTTGCATAACGGCTTCGCGTACTAGAGATTTTATGTAATTTATTGAGTTTATCTTGAATATTATATACATCTTGTGAAAAGAATACGATGGCTGGGCTCTCCCCCAGGGGATGTCATTTCCTTTTGCCTTACAATCAATCTTAACCGCTATCGTAACTAAAGACTTCTCTTCTAATATCCACATTATTCTCGCCTAATATAACTATGAATTAAAGAGAAAAGGCTCTTGAGATTCGAACATTATTGTAAAATAAAAGACAAACAAATGAAAGATAAAGTCTTCATATCGTACTTCGTTCGAAATGATTTAAATGTTAGAATAACTTCGGAATTTTTTCCCTAGCTCTAAGTGTTGATATAGATATTTTCTGGCTAGTGATTTAGTGGTATTGTTTGTCCAACATTGCCCTTTTTCGTTAAATTCTAAACATTTGTCTAAAAGCTTCGGTAAACATCATAATGAATAGCCGATTGTAAATTATGTGTGGCCTCTTCAAAACAGAGATTTTATTTTGCTCTCGATATTCATAGTGATTTGAATGAAAAATCGTTTTTGAGATTTCTTTAGAAAACAGCTGAAACAAGCTTTTGTAATCTTCTGAATTCGTAAATATTTTATCAAAAAATAGTTTTAAGTTCTAATTTTGTTCCATTCTATGGTTGTCATTTTTGCGATTCAAAACTCTAGTATCTTTTCTTTAAAATAAACATGTATTTTCTAAAGCGCGCGAACAACTGGAGGAAAGAATACCTAGTTCATTCGCCTTTGGCGATGAAAAAATATATATGTATATAAAATAGAATGTTCTGAAAGGTACGGTAAGAAAACATTGTTTTGTGGATTGTTTTAAAAAAACATTTATACGTGCGTTGTTTTGGACTATCAGTGATTTAAGTTATAGGAAAACGCGTGCGAAAACAATAACGGCGAACTCTCAAACAAAGAAAGCTTTGCCACAAAAAATTCTACCCCACTTCCAACAGCGAAAACAATATCCCAACGTAAAAAAACCTTTTGACCGCACAAAGAAGCTTTAAAGCAATCATGTGGCGTCAACTGCTTACATCATTTAGCTTATTTAGCTTGAAGTGTACCGCGTGGTTCACAATGAATTTTTAAAGATTGACGAAGAGTTCAATGTGGATTGGTGCCTCGACATTGATTGTTTGTATCCGTTGAGGACATTTCAAGTTTTTTCAATAGAAAACATACATACAGTTATGTTTAGCTTAATTAGCTTGGCCGTTATCAATAGGTATTACTGTTCAGAGGGCCAAACTGTCGACTGGATCACAAATTAATTCGTTTTGCGACCAAACAAACAGTCCACTTCTCACAATGGAGCTGTTTTTGACCTTTTCAAAACCAAAGCTTAATGATGACAGATTTTCAAAAGCATAATCCTCCACTACGTTTTTATTTGGCTTGCGAAAAAAGTACCCACACGAGTCGTATGCGCTTGATGAACGTTTTGTGGACTATTGTTTAGACGAAAGCCTGTGTTCATCTTCCGGTTAGTTTGCCGATCACATTTACGATAAGATAGCACAAAAATTGAAAATAACTTTTCGCCTCTCGAATGCGATAGTACTTTGCGATAACGCAATCATCAGAATAATAGAACTACAATACAATTCACTTGAAGCTGTCAGCCTCTCAAAGATCTAGTCGCGGTGACTCCACATAATTGCTTTTCAGTGGTTTATTCCTTCGCTCCTCATGAAATGATCGATAATTCGTTTGGCTCAACGAACAAATCTAGGTTATTTCTTGTGGGTACAATTTTAATTTAAAGATATGTTATTCACAAATGATCCTATTATGCTAGTTATTCCTTCTTCTTTGATGGTAATATTTCTATTCCCTTGGCGGAACCTCTTACAAAAACACCTTTTCAACTTTCTCATTCATGTATTACTCAACATAACTAGGGCCTCCTTTGAAAATAATGTTAGCAAACAAAAGATTATTATAGAAAAGGAAATAAAACTTGTTCATAAAAGACATTTATTCTCTAGTTCCTCTATCGCCCCGAGCAATAAATCCATCCAACCATAAATTTGGAATTGCAAAATGCAAACGAGACTCGTCTAGTGATAAGTAATGAAAAAATAAAGCTAAAATGAAATCTGTGTCGTTATCCTAATTGGGTAAATCGCGAAGAAAAACTTCAATAACTTCCCTATTTAGATGAGCATTAGCTGAAAAACACGAAAGGTTTGATGGAAAAGATTTGAGTCAAACGATGGGAGGCCTATCAAAGATCTTTTTGGGAGGACCAAATGTTGGCGCGGCGAGCCTTTCGTGTATGTTTATGTCAAAATTTCTTTTGTAGTTACCAATTTCACTGGCAAGACAAAGCATTTAGTAAGCAGGAGGTATTCTTATGCTAAACGACTGAATAAAAGGCTTGATAATTGATCATTTGTAAGGCAATTCGCTTATGAAAATGACAGGGCCACGGACTGAATCGGATGTGTGGGTCATATTTACTTTTCTATATTTTCAATATAAATTAATAATTTTCCCGACCAAGTTGAATATTAACATCTTGTTTGCTAAGAAGAGATCGCACATCGGACAGTGCTTTTAGAGCTTTGAGCCGTTAAAATTAAATCCCAAAAGGAAAAAAAAAAACATTGGTCATTGTTAGAGTCAGCGTGCTATACAAAACCCTTTGAAGCGCTAAGATATCTAAATTTTCAACGTATTGTTCCAAAACAATGGGACTTCAATTGGTGCCGAAAACACAAAAGTAGATCTATTGTGCATTTGCAAGTACGTAGATAGAAATACATTTACAAAATCTAAATATCCTTTTGAAGGACCAATCAAAGAAATACGCCATCGACATATATTCTTTGGTGGCCACTCCAGGGGAAATTTTCAAATATAACATCCTTAATTCTAATTGGATGGTCTTTTCAGTAAATGACGTGTTGTGAAGATTTTTGAATACAGGACACGACTCAATTACTGCACACGCATGCTCTTGTTTTGGTATGTTTGATGTTACCGCGTTGCCGACATCAGGTTTACTCCAGTCTGAGCTAAGCCACCAACAAGAAAGGTTCTCTTCTCTGACCACCTAGAACTTCCTAAGAGATATTTAACTGTCGACAAGGTAATTACTTTACGCGAAATGAGTTTGACCAAAACCATGGATCATGTCAAGAGGCCAATGAATGCATTTATGGTGTGGTCTCGTGAGGAACGCAGGAAAATTGCCCAAGAAAATCCAAAGATGCACAACTCGGAGATAAGCAAACGACTTGGAACGGAGTGGAAACAACTCACTGACGATGACAAGAAACCTTATGTTGAAGAAGCCAAGAAACTACGAGCACAGCACATGAAGGATTATCCGGACTACAAGTACAGACCTCGACGAAAGCCCAAATCTTTGCTGAAGAAGGCAGATAGATATCCATTTCACTTACCTTGCATCCCAACTCCTGAAGAAATGGCCAAGTGTGCCTCTCTCAACTCAACGACGTCTTTAATGACTGATAGTTACTCGACAATAGGTGGAAAAGCCCGCTCTTTTCTACCTGTTTCTACCCCGTATCCTTACGATATAAACAGCCTAACTTCCGTGAGCCATGCGTCACTCACAGGCTCGAGGATAGAGCGAAGTCTAGAAATGCCGACTGCCATACGACCAGACATTCTGTCCGGCGGACAATTATACCAACACAGTATGTATCAGAGTGGGGCAACAACCAGCAATTCACCCTTGATGAACGCCTCCGGAGTCCCCGTTCATCCCGGCGGTCAACTAAGTCCACACTCGCATCTCCACGCTGTACAAGGCGCGAATGGACAATATTCTTTACCTTGTAACTGCTCCTGGCAACCGCAGGACGTACGAAGGCCAGTTGCGTACTTGTTACTCTAACTTTGAACATTTCTCGACTGAAATCTATTTATCAAATGATGTTCTATATATTTATGTATTCAAGCATGAACGATGCTTGAGTACACCTTGTGTAAATTATTATAATAGGATGAACATATTTTTATTGTCAAGTATACAGAAGTTGAAGAGTACTTGGTTTTCTTTGATGAATTGACGAAGACATGCTGAATTTGTCTAAGGTATTGTTGGAATAATGAACTTTGTAAGAACGTACAAGTTTACGAACTGCTGCTTGAGCTCTTGCTAAGCAAATCGTGTTAAGAATTCACAGATTACTAAAACTTACAGTGTGAATTTAAAACAATTGGAGCAATTTCCAATCATTTCGTTGGGTTAGTGGCTTTTTTTGGCCTCCCTTATGGCTCGTTTGATAACAGTTTACAAGAGCCTAAAGCCATTCTATTTTGACAAAAAGTGGATTACCCTTGTAATTTGAATTCGACAAAACTAACCTAATGTTGCTAGCCAGTTTGACATAAAATTAATATTCAATATATTAAGTTTGTTTTCTTGTTTTAGCTGGGATGAAGTCGGGGTGATATTGATACTTTTTGAGCTATTTTAAGGGCACTTCGTGTACATGGACCTATAAGTTGTTCTAAACTTTCCTTTACAAATACTACTAAAACCTCGCACCTTCATCACTATAAGTTGTTAAGTATCCGAAGATGGTTCATATAAGTGCATATTTCTGCTGCTTGGAGATTTTAAAACTCCCTGGGTTCACATTATTTGAACCGTAAACGCGGATAACCACTTGAACTGGTCTGTGATTTGCAATTCAGTCGCTTGATCACAGGAGAATTTGTTTCTGTTAAAACAGGTAAACTTGTATAATAATTTCACCGTAACACCAAACACACGGTATCCCGCTAAGAAAATTATTTCCTGAGCGCGCAACCAAACAGCGGAAGTCAGTGTAATCTTCTTTCTGTTTGCTAGTATTCTTTGAAAAAGCTGTGGCATTATTGAAGAGCTCACAGAGTTTTTCGTGCGCTTAGTGTTCAGCTGATAGAAGAGGTGACCCTCCGCGCGTTGAAAACCAAGGATCCGAATAAATCTGTAGATAGAAATAGTTGAACAAGAGGCGAGAATAACAACATAATCAAAAATACATGAGGTGATGAATGAAAAGGATGACATAAATAAATAAATAGACGATCAGGAGAAGATAAAATGAATAACAATAGAGAATGAATTACAATTGTCCTAATACTAATATCACCATAACAATAGATTACATCAACAACAGACAATAAGTGAATAGCGGCAAGAGAAAGACTTAGGCAAATAAACCAAGCCAGGAATGAAAGGAATGGTCGAAGATGGGCGCGAAAGTGTTGAAAACAAGCTTGTATGCTTATAGTATGTTTATCAATGCTTAAGTGAAATAGATTGATAACAATCGCTTCAAAGACCTATCCGCTTACTCTGTATCTTAAATAAATATACATCGAAAATGAGAGAATTATTTCAAAGTGAAGAGAATTTACTCATTAAAGATAGAGCATTGAAATAAATAAGTTATTGCAGTTTCTTCGCAACCAAATACTCTTCGATGAATTTGTTAGCACTTTCGCGAATGAAAGTTGCCGGATCAAACGTTTTAGACAGATGGCTGAGTCTTCTATTATGAGGTTAAGATAAGAAAAGAAAAGAGACATTTATTTGGCTTAAAGAGGCAGAGTTTGATGGAAATCGAAGATCCCAATTATCGCTGCATTGTTGTAACAGTACACTATAACCTATTTGGAAAACCCATCCAAAACCGGATCGTTTTCTGGTTAATTTTTCACGGTTGTTGGACCTTCAAAAAAACCGGAGAGTAGAGTTCTTGTAAGACTTCATTTCAATTTAATCGTACTTTTCCTGTATTCTAATGTCATTTTTTTTGCTTTTTTTGTATAGTTTTTCTTTGATTTTTATTTATTTATTTATTCTATGTGAGCGGTAGCGGCTTTGGCAAGACGTTCGCGGGTTTTTCTTTTGCACATTGAAGATAACACCCAATGAAAGAATAAAAGGAAAGCGTAAAATACGATAACAGTCGGCAAACACGGTCTCTATGTTTATATATACACATTGGATGGCGGTCTTATTAACTATTCCATAGCCTTATCATTATTACACTTTTATTTATGTAGGTATTTTTTATTTATAAAGAATTTTTTGAGTTTTCGGCAAACTCCGATTGGTTTTGTCTTTTTCTGTAGCGGTACGTTGTGTACCGGAAAATTTTTAATTTTCATCATATCCACTCCAGCTCAACGGTCACGTCTCATTTACAAATTATTGAACGCATCTTAAAATGATTTGTTTCAAATTTATTTTGTAAACATCAAAACTGGCTAACTTTAGAAATTGCTTAATTCACATATTTCCCTTCATTTTTGATGAAATATAAATAACGTATTTTCGCGAAAAAACTTCACTGCCTTTTTTCAAATTGCCTGAAAATACACTTATTTCTAAATTTATGAGAATGAAAAATGATTCAACCCTTTGATAATTGAAATAACTAAAACGTGATTGTTACTATGTTACTAAGGCTTTCAGTGTGTTTTTTAACATCCTTTTTCGTTTATGAACCGCTTTAAAAAAACCAACAAACCAAAGAAAAAGATTATTTTCTTTTGTCTATTTTTTTATCAGCAAAAACAGAAAAGAAAATGGCAAAAATAAGGAAAAGTTCATCCTTGCAATCTTATCTTCTGTAGCTTTTGTTCCAAGGAATTATATAAAGCTTTTTTTATAAGAATAATTTTAGAAATTCTTAGATGTCTATAGACAGATGGTTCGAGAACAGTAAAGGTTTTCGAAAACCACCGCCCGCCGACATGGACACTTTATTACTTACAGAACAAAAGGCTCAAATGGAAAGAGCTTGGCGTTTGATTCTTGCAAATATACCAATTACTCAATAGTGTTAATATTAAAACAAAAGCTTCATGTGAATCATGAGACTTTGATTCATCACTCCCTTATTCCTTCAAAGAAATGTCAAACAAAAATAATTGATAAGGCAGAGTTAGTTCGTTGGCATTGACCGATGTCCAATAGTTTGCACTATTAATTATTCAATGGTTTTATTTTAATGAAAAAAAATCTCTATAACACCCTAAGATTGTCCCCGAACAAAAAATAGATGATCTCCTCAGGATGACAAATACTAATGCATTATAAAGTTATTCCCAAGGTGTTTTTACAGTTTACTGTTAATTTTGTTTATTCCGAGTTTCTCATTGAGAATTACGACCGGCCAAATGGCGGGTTAATTTGAGCCTACACGAGAAAGTGACATTTGAAGATTTTTATATAATCATCTCACAAAAACGCGAATCCGAGCTAATAACCTAATGAAAAGGCACCGACAGATATTAAGGGACTTGGAATTGATGAGACTGACTTCTCGGTCATTGTTTAATAGCGCAGTCTAATAAAAGAAAACTAGCTATGTTAGAATTGTTTGTTTGATTTTATGACTTTTACACCTTTAATTTCTAATAACGCTTCAATTGAAATTTCTAACAAAACAAGCGTCATAGCTAAGAAATAGAAATTTGGACTCTCAAAGCCCCATTCAATCAAGTACTATATTAAAAATACTCCTATTATATTAAGACTTATTGTTTATTTAGATCTAATGCAAGTCTCAAGAATCTCAAATCTATTTGAAAAAGATCCGTCTTTTTGAGCCCGTTTTCAAGTACACTCTAATTAGACGATGTACATTCATATTATTCCCTTCTATTTTCGCTTTCTTTCTTCTTTTTTTTCACAATCAGAATCTAAAAATTTTCTCTTATCTCCGTTGAACAGTTGAAACAGAAGTTTTGAAAGTGAACTTGAGAAATGACTTTAAATATTTGATGAATTACGTATTGATTTGCAATGAAACCAGATAAATCCACGCAAAACCAAATCTTGTTATTGTAAATCAAGCTCAATTTAAGCTTTAATGTTAAACTATTTGTGAAGTTTATAAAAATACTATTTCGTCTAGCAAAATAAACAACTTTTCAAAATATTACTCAATCTCCTTCAAACTA
>JANTNT010052109.1:0-12138 GCA_024752375.1 Entacmaea quadricolor | reverse complement strand
TCTCACTTGAAAATTCGCTCGGCCCTCCATGTTCTATGGCTATTGTCAGTTGTGCAAATTAATTACAGTTGACGAAGTTGAAATCATTTTTAATGAACACAATTCAAAAAGTTATTGGTTTTTACCCATTCCTCAGGGACTAAAATGATTAAGACATGGTATTCATGTTGGTGCACATAACAATAGAGGCTAATGAGAAATCTATTGTTTGCTGTGAACCAACATGGTGGCTGTGACGTCACGTGAAGACCAATAGTATTTTAAATTTCTACAATTAAGTGTCAATTTAGAAAAAAAAAGTTTATGACGAGATACGTCAAAATTGCAGCCCGTATCGTTATTCCTGCATACTGCGATTCATCACTACACTACGTAAATATCTCTATTAAGAAGTCATAAAAGTCCACACTAAAAAGATTTCTCGTTTTCTAAACCGTGAGACTGACATAGATGAACACACAAAGAACATTTCGTCATATAAGCTCTCTTTCTTTCAAAATTTGGTTCTTTGCCGTGGTCTAAATTTCTCGTTCCCACAACCTGTGTCCGCTAATCCAAGCAAGTTTCGAAAAAGCTTATTATAAGCTTGATTCTAAACTGGATCCTGGTCTAAAGGAACTGTCTGTTGCTACTCTACGCTCCGTGGCTTTAGACTACATCCATCACAAAGTCCCTAAAGCCCCGAAATCGCTGTTAAAAGCCATTAAACAACTGAAAGCCCGTGACGATATCATAATCACCAAGCCGGATAAAGGTTCTGGTGTAGTGGTAATGGACAAGAGCGAATACCTTCGGCTACTCTCAGAAGCCTCTGTCATTGACACAAAGAAATTCAAGCCCATTAGTCTATAATTTAAAAAAACTTTACAAAAACTTTTAACTTTCAAAATTGTTTACTTTCTTTCAACTGATAAAAACCTTCATTAAAGTTTTGCAATTTAAATTTTTTCGGATTCGATTTGATTCCATTGAATTCTTATAAGTAGACAAGCAATGTGGTAAAACAATCCGAGTGATTGGCTTTATCATGCCATAATTTAATTAATAGACGACTTTCAAAAATCACTGTCGCCAATCGGGGACTAGTGACGAGTTACACGGAAACAAGGTCACAAAGACCTCATTCTTCATTGTAAATATGGCATTCAACTCGTTGAACTCCGATTAAACACTGACAGAATATACCTGGACCTTCTTTAGGAGGACGAAATGTTTCAGAACTTGAAAATGGCGAACTTTTTCGAGACGAGGCCTTTGAGACCAGGTGGTGGGGATAAAGTGGTGGGGGTTTAGGTCGGGATATGGCTACAGTTGGGAAGATAACTTGAATTATTATTTTTACCCAGGGGGTGGGGGATTTGATTTTCATTCTTGCATTCATTCTTGCACCACTACGTGGGGTATTTACCAACATTTGTACAGCCCAAATTTCAAATGTCAAATGCCCCACCCTATCCCGGGTTGGGAGTGTTGGGGATTTACTTTGACAAGTGCATAACGGTGCAACGACGTATCGGCGATTTAATGATGTAAAATCAACAAAGCAAAGAAAAAAAATGACGAAACTTGAAACAACATCTGACAAGAACAAAACGCAACAACACAACAACCATCGACTAAAAATAGTCAGAGACAAATAAAAACATGCTCTTTATATCTTCTTAAAGAATTAACTTCTGACATACTATAGCGAGCTAAGCCTAACCAAACAAAAATAATATTAGCCGAATTTCTATTTTTACTTTTAAATATTTCTATTTTTACTTTTAAGTATTTCTTATTTTACTTTTAAATAACAGCATTTAGCGGTAGCGTCAGTCGAGTAATGAGCGGTTTTTATTTTTAGTTTGACTTAATAATTCAAGTTTAAAATTAGTTTTTTGGTTATTTTAACACGGATTGAATTCAACTTTTGTGTTGTTTAATCCTCCCTCCCCCCCCCCTCTCTCTCCCCTTCTCTCGCTACCCCGCAGGGAGTCGCAGAGGGGGGCTAAACTTTAATAACCAATTTTTTTGGCCATCCTTCTTTCTTACATTTCTCCTCCCTCCACATGTTTTTAGCCATCCTTCATTTTTAGCATCCCTACCATTTTTTTCAGCCATCCTTTTTTCTTAAGACCCAATTTTTTTAGCCAAACTTCTTTCGTAAGTAGTCCCCTCCACTTCCCACTTTTTAGCACTCCCCTTTTTAAAGCCGCCCCTGACTCAACTGACTATAGCTTAAACTTCTTCATAATGCTTTCCATTCTCAAAAAGTAAAGAATGGATTGAAGAGCTCACAAAATAATACAAGGACACGAAAAACTAAACAAAAAACTGGTTTGAGCAGGTGACTTCTGAAGTTCATCTCACATCAGTAATATCCAGCAACAGTTTTGTTAACAGCGAATACTTGACTCACAAGCTATTCATTTACATTCTCGTTGAAGTGCAACCTTCGAAGCTTGATGTCTCGCTTGCAAACTAGTGTTTCGACGACCGTCAATCAAATAACTTTTTTTATGAAAGTGGCACTTACGCCGGTTTATTTTTTGGCAGATTTCTTTTACCGTTTAGCCAACAAACTTATTCCCTATATTTTGATTGACGGCCGTCGAATTGGTAGTTTGCAAACAAGACATCAAGCTTCGAGGGTCGCACTAAAACGATAATGTTAGTAAGCAGATGAATTGTCAAGTTTCAATCAATTATTTTGATCAAGAATATTGTTCATAACAGTTTGCAATTGACTATAGTCAAAACAGAAACTCGATACCGCCACATATTAACCCTTACTTTACTTCCAGATCGTTCAAAAGTATCTCCCAAGTGGTAAAAAATCATTAGAAGCACTTCCCTTTATTCAATATTGTTTCTGTATTCTAGTAGCATTTCTATTAGATTGATTTGGGATTCACTTCGAGTATATATTTTGTTATGTCCTTTTTCAATTAATCTCGAAACTAAAAGCCTCATGCAAAGAAGGGGAGAAAAAAACACTTCTATTCTTTTAGGCTGTTTGAGTGCAAATTTCCAATTCAATTTTTAAATTTCCGGACAAGAGTTTAAAACTGGATTGCGGTATACAAATATCCAGTTTAAGCCAGCTGGTATATGTTTTTCTCCAGCTATCAATATATTTTTAGATTCAGTTTAGTTCTTCTCGGTTGGTTTATTCAGTGAAATGTTACTGTTTGTAATCATATATGTAAAGTTGACGGAACCTTTTTTCATTCTCGAGTTCAATATTCTTAAAATCCATTGAGAATGTTATAAATTAGGAACAAATTCGATGGCCAAAGTGAACAAACTCAAAATGGAAACTAAGGAATTAAGTATAAATCGTTATCAGATGGATAAATATGTTTTTATTTCTGTTAAGAAGGAAGGAGCTCAAATTGTGTTCGTTGTGCACGAGTCAATGCGAGACATCAATATGACTCCCCCGGACAACCCTAGGGTATTTGATCGCCTTTCTTGCCCGGGGAGGAAGGGGCATTGAACCATTGAACATGAAATGAGCGATTAGAATGGTACGTATGAGAGATTAGCCTTGTTAATTGAATGTGTCAAATGAATGTGTCAAATGCCCAGTGTCAAATGCCCAGTGTCAAATGCCCAGTGTCAAATGCCCGGGGAATGGCGTTTTTTCCCGCATTGACTCGTGCATTTTCGCTTTTTTTTTTTCCCTTCTTCTTCTTCTTCAATAGCTGTTATTACGGTTGTATGCAAATGAGATAATCCCTTTGTTTTTGAATCATTCAAGCGAGGCTATCGGGTCAATACAATGCCGTGATAATTTGCATCTCATTTGCATACAACTGTAATAACAGCCATTCTTCTTCTTCTCTCATTTATATTGTAGTAAGTAGTAAGCGGAATCTGCTGGAAGGGAACAAATCTCGTTTCTTTTGTGGTACTCTTTACAAGGTTGCGGTCTTTACTATAGCTTTAGCCCGTATTTCATCTATACTGTAAGAGCATAGTTAATACAGCGACAAGATTAGCAAACCTATTGTTATATTTCTTTGTTCACTTTTGATGTTGGGCTGGTCATGACCGTGCACAATTTTTGTTTTATCATCATCAGAAACGGCTAAACGACTGATAATATACATTATGCATTGAACTATTGTTTGAAATATACTAATATTCACAATATATACTCAAGTATTTCGAACAAACAGCCAAAAGAAACGTTTAGCCTAATTCATTCAGCCGTAGCCAGTGATGGTAAAACAATGGTAAAACAAAAGGGTGTGTACGGTCACAATTGACATAACAATAGGTTTCCTAACCATCTCCCTCTTTTAACTATGGTAAGAGGTGGGGTGGGGTGGTCTACGCTGCTATGGCGTTGTCCTCTCATCAATGCAGTACTTATGTGAGTTGATATGTTGTTCTCTCCTATGCTATGGTTTTCCTCCCTCAGTAAAAATCAACATGTGAGTTTGAGTTGTAGTGGAAGTGTGTGTGGAGCGAACCCAACGGAAGAGCCCCTTAAGGGGAGTTGTGGTTGTAAAATATGAGTTTGAGTTTATGAGTTTACTGTGCAAATAAAAGGATCTTCAAAGGATCGTGTATTCCCACGAAACAATCTCGAGAAAAGTCTATACTGTTAACAATGTTACAAAAAGTTAAATAAACGAGATTTGGAGTTATTGAACGGTTGAAGAAAGGTAAACTTTGAAGAATGAATGAAAGATTTGCCGAGATAAACTAGCAGATGTTGTGTGATAAAAATAACCTAAATTAAATAAAACATTTTAAATAAATTGCTCAATTTCGTAATTACACAGCGAGCTTTTCGATACCCTTTTAAGAGTTTTATCTTATGTTTTTTGGCCTGATGGCAGGATTTCGATTCTAAGCAAACCTGAATTGTGAAATGTTATTTTAAGGTGACTCCAACATAATTGCGCGCGGATTTTAGTAATTTTTTTTTAACTCGCTCGTGTCGCGTCAAAAACCCTCGGATATTTCTGAAATAAGCAAAGTGTAATAGCTCAAACATTTAGGCTTTTAACGGTATTTTTTATGCGGAATTTAATTTTTGATTCGCGTTTACCGTTACGGGCCGATTTTGTATTTTGTAATTGTGGCATTTATTATATTGTGCTCTTGTTTGCGAAAAAAATCATACGATTTTCCTGAAACTTTAGATTTTGGATAAACAGATTCTCATAATGTTGTCTGCGAAATTTCGAGAAAACTGTTCGTGTGCAAATTGCGAAGCGAGTTTGTGATGTTTATCGAAATACAGTTCTGTTCCAACATGACTAGAACAAAGTTAATTCGATTTATTCATTCGATACTGTTAAAATGAGTCAGCCAGTGACATCTGCTATTCATATTCGCCATATCCGACATTTAACGGGAAAGGGAAGAAAAAAAGTAAATGTTTAAAGAAAGCGAATGAGAATGAATTTTTGCTACCAACTTCAGATCAATTTAGACTTATGTTTTAATATATTTGCACCTGTTTCAAAAAGCGATGTCGGTGGCAGTTCTAAAATCTGACATCTATTCTAGCAGACCAACACCGACTATTGTGCGGTGTTTTTAACTATACTAAAACATACAATGCTTTTAAGTCAGTAGATTTCACGCAGAACATTAATAGCCTTTACAAGCAAGTAAGATTTAACCATTTAGACAGATCTCCCACTGACACCTTTTTTTTAAACAGATGTAATCCCCGCAAGCAACGTGATTTAAAAGCTTTTAGAATTCCCTGGAAAAACTATCGATATATCTCAGGTTCAATGGTTTAAAAAGCGGCGTTAATTTAAGTGCATAACTTCTGTCCTTATTGGAAAAAATTATGATAAAAATACGTAGTAATAGAAAAAAGAGCTTGTCGTGTGGTGGGATGTAAGCTCCATTGATGCATTGCCCGGAATTGATAGCGTTAATAACCGTAGAAAAACATAAGCGCTTTACTGCTGTTTGGTATTAAATATCTTGCCGACCAATGAAACTCTAAAAGTATAACTATATTGTGAGCACTGAATTATCTGCGGTAACCTGATATTTATCTTATTTTATTTATTTTATTTTTTAATTTGGCTATAACGTGTAACGAACTATAAAATTAGCCCTAATGACAAAATACCTATTACGCATGCTTATGATCTATAGGGTGGTTTTAATAGCTTAAAAGCCAGGCTATTTCACTTATCTTTTTATGTTATTAAATATTTTGTATCTTACATTTCTTTAATTCCTTTTTTGGTTATTCATATTTTGTACATAGGTGCACAAGGCTTTGATTAACAGTTTGTTTGAATGTTGGTCAGTGCGGCATTGCAGTCTTGAAAAAGTTTAGTGTATATTTAGTGAATAATATCGCTTTACCTAGTATAGTAAGACGAAAGTAGTTCGATAAGACATGTAGCTACAATCTTGGACAAAATTGTTGAGAATAATTTTATTTTGATGTATTTTTAACTTTGAACGTATTTAAACCTATCCAAACCTCCCCCCTTTCCCCCAAGTCAATGTTGTTTTGAAGACAATGGACTGTCGTTCCAAGTTGGACCAACATTGTGATGGGGGGGAGGGGGAAAATCGATTTAGGCGATTTGAATGATGTAAAACAACATTTTTGTACAAAAAAGGAGAAATTCTCAACTAATTATGTCCAAGATTGTAGCTAGGTATAGGAACAGGTGGCTAGTTAGCTAGGTAGAACCTGGCTGGTACCGCTTACTGCTATTCATTCGCAGATCCATATTGCCTTACACAGCTATAAAACAAGTGATCTGAGGTTTCAAGGGTTAACTTCGTCTTTCAAGCATCTTTAAATTATTTACAAAAACTAGAAGTGCAGCTAACTGACTACTCGTAGGTGTAATTTCTCTAAATATTTGTAATATCACAATAAGTTTTTCAATATGTTACTCTACAAATTCAAAAGATTTAAATAAAGCACGTCAGTCATACCGGTATTGGAAAAACACTCGTAAAAGTGTTCATAAGTTAACACGAGCCTTCTTCGTAATTGAGTCTCAAACCTTTGATGTTTTAGGTCTAAAACCTGCGGATAACGTAGTTAAATACACCGACGTGTCTGCCTGTTTACGATTCCCCGCTAAGCAAGGGCTTGATACATAATCCGTATTCAAGGGAAATTCCCCCTCTGTTTTAGTTCTTTTGCGAATTTTTAAAACCTTGCCACAGCTTTTAAACAAACGGACGAATGTCATTCTCATTTCTTTATCGCGGAAAGCGTAGACAACAGGGTTGTAAGCACTGTTGCTATAGTGTAGCCATTTGACACCATACACAAACGTTAGATTACTAAGCATTGAAGCGAAGCATTGTCCGCAGTACACAGGTATTAAGTTTATAAGAAAAAACGGTGTCCACGATACACAAAAAAGGGTAGTAATCAAAGCCAGAGTGATCGCTGTTTTTCTGTCGCGAAAAACGCTTCTGTTGAGAACCCCGTCAGAGGATTGATCGAGCTGTTGACGAGTAGTCTTTACAAGAGATTTCACAACTTTGAAAATGCTGAGATTCACAAATGTTATCAATATCGCAGGTACAAATAGGCCCATTAGGAAGATGATCACAGTATAGACCTTAAATACAGTAGTCAGATTCTCTTTTGGTGTGTAATTCTTCGGATAAAGTGCTGCCACGACTAACGCCGTAAACCACGCTATCAAAATCGAGATATGATATGAGCGTTTGGAAAGTGTGTTGTAGTAGAATGGTTTACAAATTGCGATCCATCGTTCTAAGGTTACTCCAGTTAAATGTAAGATTGAAGCTAAAGCACTGAAGATATCAAAACAAGCGTAGAAATTGGTCAGTCCGGCCTCGACGCTATTTGGATAATATCTAAGATGATAAATCCATAAAGGCAAAGACACACTGCCGACTAGGAAATCCGAAATTGCCAAGCTTACTAAGAAGGTGTAAGTCGCTGTTCTAAGGCGTTGGTTTGTCTTAAAAGCGATGATGACTAAAAGGTTCCCGCACAAGATCAGCATCATCAAAAGAACAAGAAACAAGACATAGAAGGAAAAGCCAACAGCCATACTCGATGTTCACCGTCACAAGCGGACACGAACTGTTTTTAAAGTACGTAGACAATATGTCGTACAGACGACAACACTGTCAAGATACAGAAAGTATCCAATTAGTGAGTCAATCAGCAAATGAAATTAAATCCGAATGCCCCGGTTTTAAAAATGTAGTCTGCACCTGTCGATGGTCAGTCCTTCAGTTATTCAGCGAGGGCTTAAATTCAATGATTTACATGCCATTCACAAGGCATGGGTAAAAAAAAGATAATCGATGAAACCGGCTGGTATTGTCTTAAATACTTGAATCTCGGAGATTTCGAAAAGACAACAATATACGATGGTTGACTTGTGCGAAAAGGTGTCGTCTCTGTTCAACATCAAAGTTCAATGTAAATCCAAATCGATAATGTTACAACAAGCTGCTGGCGAGCTGTTATTGTATTTTAAACATGTTTTCAAATTATTACTCTGTACTAGTAATTTAGGTGTTCTAAATTTAAATAATTCAAGCCAGCTTTTATATGTCAGTGCTTGGTACTTCAATTTTACATTTTATCAATTTTTCTGTGATAAAATAAGTAAAACACTTCCCTTTTCTGTCTCGTATTCGTCTCATTAATCCCCTCACCCTTCCGTTGGCTTAAAAATACAAGGTTCTTAGATTGCTCTAAGCAGTCGCTAAATTACTAACAACTAGCCAACAAAAAATAATTGTCTTGTTACGACTATCCTTCGGCGTACTAATATCCGGAATACGATTTGTGCTTAGTAGGATTTTGTCCATCGAAGAGCATTATATCTGCAATTATGTAGAATGCACAGATTCGATAGATTTTCTTCCTTTAAATATACACCTAGTACATTTATTTTGAACGCGGCTGTTCGCAACTCTAATCACGATACAACATTTGTGCAAACGGAATCAGTGAATCTCATATTAAGATAAAAGAACCGATTGTGATAAATTTGAAAGATATTATCAGAATAAAAGGCTAAACTGTTACGTTTACAATTCTGAATTCCAAAACAATAAAATGAATTAAAAATAAAGGTCTTAAAATTCAGTTAAACCGAAATGTCATTTCAGTGAAATTTGGAATAAGAAAATATTTAATAATTTGTGCCAATATCGACATCAGCTTTCTATTGTTCAAAATTGTCATGGTAATTTAAACATTTCGTCAACATCGAATCGCCGGAGCAGTCGAATTAATGTAATTTCTGAAGATAATTTTAAGAAGGATTTCAAAAGAATTGTAATTGTCGAGTTTTTAATTATTGTAAAATTATATTTATTACTATCGAAAACAGCCATTTGTTTCTAGGCTAAATGAAAAACTTGATTTTATAAGATTAGCCATGTTTTAGTCTTTATGTTTGAATATCTTTTTTAAAAAATTTCTTAAAATATTATATTAGAAAAACTTTGTTATGCGATACTCTATTTATCATAAATTGGATAAAAGTTTAGTTTGAAATGAATAGCAGCGACATGACGCTCTGACAATCTTCCTCTGGCACTCTTCCATCGATTGCTACAATATATTGACTTGAGAAACATTGCTGGAATAACAAACACTTAAAAGGGTTTATTTTGAAATCGCAGCTTGAACTCTAAGAGATTTCTCATAAGTGGTTTTCTCCTTGTATTACTGCCTGACGCTCATTTTGAATGAAACACAAGAGTGAAATCCATGGAAAAACTTCTTATAAGCTTTTAAAGATGTTGTTAAATAAGTCAAATGTTTGACTAAGTAATAATGTTAAGATGCGATGGTTAGGAATGACAAAAAAATGACATATTCTTGGACTTAACTGAAATAGAAATTTCAAAATGAAAAAGAATATATGACATATATACTATATAGGAAAATCTTCTTAGCACTTAAAATATAAAGAACAAAAAAGAAAAAATAATGTACAATTTAAATTTTTAAAAATAAAAAAATATATATGAAGATTAAAACACATTTCAAAATGTATAATTTTTTGAAAATTTTAAGTTTCAAAACACCTTTTAATCAATTTCCCTTGAACATTTCTAATGCCTTCTACACTAGTTTATTCACTAGTTTCCATTTAGATTTAATAATTTCTAATGTTCTTTTTTCTGAGGTTTTTAATAACGTTAATCTGACAAATTTGGGCAAACTTTGACGAAGCAGTTGCTTAAACCAGACGACAAATGAATGACAACACAAAAACACATGATATTAAATAAAACCACAACACTATACATTGACTCATGAAAATAATATTTATTTTAAACTTTAGGATTATCATGAATATCTTATATTTTGTTAACTAAATAATGAATAGAACATCAATGAAAAAAATTGTTTTTGATTCATTAAATAGCATCAACGAACGAATATAACTTTAACAAAAAATTATTATTGCTATTATTGTAAACATTCTATTTGTTTTACAAATATTAATAATCAATTAATTGACATCGTTCTTCCCATCCCTCCCCTCCCTACAGTCTGTTACACCCTCCCCCTGAAAGAATACCATTCATATTCAGGTGTTATATCAACACCTATGTCACGTGAAAGAGAAAAACGTTTATTGTAATTAGTTAATTAATTTTAATTAATAATTTATAATTCCAAAAATTAAAAAATAATATTGAATAATGCCCTCAGTTGGGAATTTAAATATAATTTCAGTGTTTAATCAACCATAATTAAATTATTATAGTGCGCGCATTTTCATATTGTGTTCATAAATTATCATAAATTACGGAGTAAAACTGTGATTGGGATACCTGTGTTGTACTCTTACCGATACATTTATCAACCATATATTGTATCAAATTGTATATTTTCAAAGTCATTATAAATTTATTGAACGGATAATTATATACTAGGCTGCCTGTCTTATATTGTGCCAAAACTTTAAAGTGTAAATTTAAAATTACGATAAAAATCAATAATTAGTCTACTCATGGTGATTAAGATACCCATCAAATTACCGTGTCAGTGTCCTTGGCCTACCTTTAAAATACGGTTATTGCGCATCCGGAGTACTTGGATACACTAGATATTCATGGACTAATACTGGTGGGACCGATGAGGCTTTGCTAAATAAAAACTGGCTTGGGGATTGGTACAATTGAGATTACTTACATGTAAAATAATCTTCTTATAAGAATTTATCCTTCTTCAAAACTGGACACTTTGAAATCCCTTATTTACGAAGTCTATTTTTGTGCCTTAATTTTTTCCGAATACTTGATTATTTTTCAAAAAAAAACATCCAGTATTTTTTCTTTTATACTTCCTTTTCTAAGATTGATAATCCCTGCTTGCTAGATTTACCTTACGTTGTGTTTTAATTATTCAACTTTCATTTGACTATTCAATACTTATTTCTGTTGTTTTATCATGATATAAAAACATGCAAGACCTCATTCTATTGGTTGTATCGGAAACCACGTGACCTACTATATGTTGGTGAGGCTCACCAACGCTACTTTACGTTAATTACTCAAATTTCATTTGATTGTGTTTAAACAATTATTTTTCTTTTTATCATTATTACGCAATAACATTGAATATTGTCTATGTACAAAATGATTCTATTGGTTGTATCGGAGATCGTGTGACCTACCATATAAGGGAGCGAGAGGAGAAGTATTAACTTGTGATTTTAGCATGTGCTCAGATGGCCGTTCAGGTCTACTTTTTCGTCCTCGTCTGTTTCCTTGGTATAGGCGGGGTTTGAGAACATCATTTGACCTCCATCGTATGTTACGTTGTCCGGAAAATCCTCTATTGGCTCTAAAATAAGTCCAATATTTTAATAATTTATCGTCGTATACATTTGATTCTGTTTGTTTGCTCCTAAAAAATATTTATATTAGTATTGTATTGTAAAAGAACTTTCGCGAATGTGTTATAATGAGCGAAAAACAACGATATCAAGTCGAGGCGAGGCTCGATTTTTATACGTACATTAAGAAATGGTCCGAGTAAGAAGTAGGCCAACCTCTATTGTTTTAATGCATTTAACTTTCCCCACATTAGAATTGTTTAATTTTCCTACTGAAAATACATCAACTTATGAAAAATATTTTAAAAATAATTTTGAACTGAAACTTGATTTTAAAAAGGAGTTT
>JANTNT010051998.1:0-12141 GCA_024752375.1 Entacmaea quadricolor | reverse complement strand
GTCTTAAAATAACTGAGGAGAAAGTGCTGCCTTTGTAATAATATCTGCAAATGGTTAGACCTTCAAGTCTTCTCGGACAAGGACTCTAAACCGTAGGCCGTGTCTCCCATCCCTTCCTTAACCTGTATCATTTGGGACATTAAAGAACCTGTTGAACTATTCGAATAAGGGTAGGAGATTGTCTCCCGGTTCAATAACCTATTCCAACTGGAGGCTTAACATACTAATCACTAATTATCTTCTCATGATTGTAAACTGCGTGGCTGCCAATGGCGCCATACTATGCGGCCAGTTAAGTCCTCCACTGATCATTATTGTAAATTAGTTCTGAAAAGCCCCTTGGGGAGAACTAATAATTACATTTACATTTACATTTACGAATACCTCCAATTATCCAGAAATCCGAAGATGCAGATACTGCTTCCTTGATTCACCACCATTAAACAACTTTGGACAGCATTTAGCGCAATGTTCATCAGTAAAACTTCCACAGGATGTTTTCTTTGTTTAGTATGGAAATCGTTCTGTACTGTAAATGCCGTACTGGCAAACAACTTGGATGGAACGCCGCAAATTTCTGTCGTTAGGGCGTACCATCTCTTCTCTAATCAAGAAAAGGAGCAAATACGCTGTGAAATTTGCATAAATCTTCTCTTTTAACCTATTTAAATTCGGGCGCATTTTGTACTGTTACTATTTCTCTGTCTTTTGTTTCACTTAAACATTAACTAAAACATTATCGAGTTGACATAAATAATTGGAGATACCAAAAAGCTAAGCAATAGGTGTTATAATCTAGTTATACCTTAGTGTCTATCAACAAAGAACTCAGGCTCCCCTACAGTGAAACAACTCTTTTTCAAAGTCAGTTGTTTAACTTTTTTGGAGGACTAAGCTTCTCGTGAAAAATTACAAATCAATACAAGTAAAGGAAAAGTGTTAGATGAAACCATTGATATAAGCTCAATGGAATTTACATAGAACAGGACCTTTCTTTTGATGAACATATGGATTACATCTGCAAGAAACTAGCCAAATATGAAGACACAAATTTATATCAAAACTTGAAATTTAATATCTTGTTATCTAATGCTTCTACCTCAATAAATATTGCCCGTGCCCTAATATAAGTGTATTGAATATTTTATGTAGTTTTTAGTACTGAAAGATGAATTTTAATAAAATGTGAATTCAAAATTTGTGCAACGATTGCTTTCCTTGAATGACTTTACAATTGTACTCAGAAAATATAAAAATCTACAATATTTAACAAATAGAAAATGTTCCTCATGTTTACACAGCCTGTTATAAACACTAGGGTAGTTTGGAAGAAGTCTAGAGCCGTTGTGTAAAACTCTTTTAAAGGTTTTACACAGTGCTTGAGCCTTCTCCCAAACTTCAACATCATTTACATACAGCTCCACAGAATTACTGTTTATTATATAGAAATGATATGAAAATGTATTAAATGCGTTCGGTGCGTATATATAGAAGTTTATTATTTCGGTGCGTATATATAGAAGTTTATTATTTCTGTTTATTATATACATACCGAGATTTACTCACTAAAACCTATTCAATATATTTTCGTTCGTTCACTGATTCCAATCAATTACAATGTGCATACTGTTTATTCACGTGTGAGAAAAACGATATGTCCAATCAGAAGCTATGTACATTTTTTTCACGGGTGACAAAAACGATACGCCCAATCAGAAGCCGAAAGGAATTTGCTGTTATTTCGAGTGAGACTTTCGACTAAACTAGAAAGTTTGAGTTCAAAACATGAAATTAAACTATATTTTGGACGACAAAACCAAGGAGAATTTCGATGAAATACCAGTAGCAAAGCAAAGGATGAACTAACCCAGTTGTAAATGTTTTAAGAAAGTTTCGATAATACTGAAATGAAATAAATTTCATCGAGGAAAGGCAGTGATGTTCTTGAAAGAAGGCGACTTTACTAAATATCTTCGGTAAGCGTTCCCAATCATTTCTCGTGTAATCTTTACTTAATTCCGAGAGATAAAGCCTAGAAGTTAAAAAGATTAAATTTAAATAAAAAGTTATTCAAATAAGTTTGTTATTAGTGTATGCATGTAAAACAGCATTTTAAAAATGATATTGAATAGAAAAGCCTTAGAATGATTTTTACAAAGAATAGAAATGACGGAATAATAAAGGTATAGTGCTCGGGAAGGAGGTTATTCCGGGCGAAAGACCTGGTGAGCTGGTAGAGCGTCGGTAGTACAAATCCGAAGGTTGTGGGTTCGAATCCCAGTGAGGTCGGAGATTAATTTTCTCCGAATTTATTTCCAAGGGTCTTTCGCCCGGAATAACTTTCTTTCCAAGAACTATAACGTTTCATTATTTCTACTCTTTGTATTTCATAGTGCCATGCAGTCCACATATTCATGCATGATTTTTAGTTCAACTCGAGTTTTGTTTGTATGAACTAAATTCAATTTCAAAATCTTGGTATAAATACAATAAACAGAAAAGTCCATGGAATCTGCTTTGTACAGTTTTTAATCACTCGTTTCTTATCATAATACTCCACACCTTGTGAATAAAAACCGTACGCGCGCACCTTTCCAACAACTAACATTCTTTATACCCTTTTCTAGAACTCTCTTTAAAAGATTAAAGTCTTTTTGTCCAGATTTTTATCATAAACTGGCGACAAAAAAGAGAACATTTGTCAAGCTTTTCGTCCATCTATGACGAGAAACAATAAACCTTTTTACTGATATGGTGGCCATTTTGAATTCTATTGTTTTAACCCTTCAGCGCCACAGGCAAGAATTCGTGCCATAAAACAACGCTATTCGTTTTAAAAAAGCATTTCTTTCTTAAACAAGACAATTGAAACTCAACTATGGTTCTAAAGCAAACTCTAGGAAGGGAATCAACTTTTAATAATCAAATTTTCTAAAACAATAGATGATTTCTGCAGAAAGCCGTCAGTTGAAATCAAGGAAAGGAGAAAATCACCATTTTAGGCTCAGTTTTTGACAGTGAAAATCACACTTTTTAAACTCGAACTTTTTTAACAAATCATTATTTTTAGCAAACTAAACAGCATTCACGACAAAATTCAGTCCTAGTCCAGTAATCTCATGGATATTTTGACCCCGTAAATCTATTCACTGGCCAAGCTGCGGCTATTTCAATATCACATATTTGCAAGCACGTGCTTTTGGACTTTTACGACTGAAATGCATTCTGGGTAATTACTGCTCTAAGCGACAACCCCATCCACTCCACCCCTCTTTTATATTTTATAGTGCCGAAATTTTGCGCTTGTTGTGTTCCTTGTTCGTCACAACTTCCAAAAAATGTCTTGGCATGTCCGATAAATTGCGTTTGGACGAGCTTCGAAGCACACTTCCTAAGGCGCTATTCAAAATTCTCCCAGCCAAAGATACGAGCCAGAATTCGTACGAAGTGTTACACCTTGCTGAATTCTCACGACAGGTAAGCTCTCTGCTACCTTCAGGCTAGATGATACTCATCCACTAGGAACCAAAGGCGAAAAAAGGCTGAAAGATTTACAAAAATCCAGCTTATCGAGACTTTGAGCAGCGTCATTGAATCCACCAAAGACACGACGACCAATTACTGGTGATATCCGAAAGGCCTGAGCCCTCAGTAATGTAAAACAACAAAAGTTTCTTTGGTTACTCTAAATATGGAATCACGAAATCCTACAAATCGATTATACCCCAAAAATCGCCCAAAAAGCTCATACGTCCATGGCAGGGAAAGGGATAAGCAAGACATTATGGGATGTGCAGGGGGCAAATGCTCAGAAAACTATAGACTGTGGAGAAGCTATAATGTATTATAATTTTATTTCAAACTATCGTGTTCTTTTACTCTTACTTACTACATGTGTTGTATATTTTGTATAATTTTTGAAAAATTCATTGCAATAATTTATTATTTTTTTGTAAGTTTTCCTAGTCAGATGTTTACTAATTTGCCCCCTGGGCGTCCCATAAATCAATACGGCCGCCATATCGGTAAAAGGTCTATTTCGCTGGATATACCAGACGCCATTTTAAATTTACAATATGCGTACCGAGCCTCGTTCTGATGCGGCACCGTGATACGTAAAACTAGAGAATTCTACACTTTGAAAGATGGATTGAATGAAAAATCACGTATCCCACATTTTTTTTTTGTCTTAGTTTTGTTTCCATTTATTTTAAATAAATAACTTTAAATAAAAAAACTAAACAAACAAGAAGATGTTTACACAAGGAATAAAAGGCAAGTAGCTCACTTTAATGAAAAATCAGAAAGGCCGCACTTTGTTTTTCTTTCCTTCGCTTGTGTTGCTATCGAGTCGCTGTTTTTGACGTTTTCGCCTCAAAAAGTACTTTTCCAGAATGAGTACTCTTCCTAAACAAGCAGACGAGTTGTGCAAAACACTGAACATTCAAGTTGAAGGAACCGACTACGGCGTGTTTTTTTTTCCAATTCAAACTTTTAATATCAAAAATCTAAGTTAAGCTATCCACTGCATATAAAGACAACAGTTTAGAAATCAACTTATGTTTGCTTTGTAAAACAAATACACTTACCTATTTTATGTCCTCCGTTGTTTCAAAACTAGTAGTAGCTCAGAATTCTTGCCTAGTTGTTCAATGGTTTTTTCTAAGCATTATTTTGAATACTCAATTGTACAAAATCCTTTTTAAGCATCAGAATCAATCAACCTGCACTTCGAGGCTTTGTAAAACACGATTGTTTTTCACCACCAAAAGTATATTTTCTTGTTTCAATTTGTCCGCCATATTTGTTTTGGATCGTTTCCAGGCTCTTTTCAAGCAATATAAAAGGCCGGGCTTGCAGTTCTCAGGTTCCCGCGAAAATACAAATTTTCTCCCCTGTCCGCCATTTTGCTTTTCTGAGGCTATTTTAGTTTATCACTGAAAAGATATCGCGGGCTCGAAAAGTCCGATATTTCTGGCAATGAAAAGAGAGTTGGGGAGCAGTACGAACCTTCTACACTACAAATTTATAGGAATAAGTTAGAGGCGATATTTTCTAGAAAGAAAAACAGGAGAAAAGTTTTACATCGGCGAGGATGAAGATCTCCAGTAAAAGCTAGCATCAAAGAAAAAGCAACTCAAGGCTAAAGGCAAAGGAAACAGAGAGAGGAGCGATTGGCTTAAAAACTCCAAGACAGCTCTTGCATTCACTTTGGTGGAATAACACCCGCATGCTGGGGATAAGAGCATGCCAAGAGCAGTTAAATTGTCAATTTCAAGACTTCACCGATAGAGCCACTTTCTATAATTACACTGAGCGGTCTACTAAAACCAGAAATGGAGAAAACCAGAATCCAAAGTCTAGACAAAAGTACAACAACAAAATATTCAGATGCAATGGTGATGAACGGGATCCTTACATTGCATATATCTAAGCAATAGACTAAAGGAAACTACAAAATTTTATCTTCAGCCCATCGGCAAAACTAAAGGCAATATATGTCTGTCAGGTTTGTCAAATTTATTGTAAATTGCACTCGTAACCATATTATTTCCTATACAAAAACCTAAGAGAAACATAGATCTTTTCCGAAAATTTAAAATTTCTTGCTATATAAGGATACTATGAATTTAACCAATTTCAATTTTTTAACGAGAGTCAAAAAATGTTTTATTGAAGTTTGAATATCATATAATTTTTATCTATATAGGCAATTTTTGTTTCAGTAAACTTTTCTAAGGCTAAAAAATCTCAATTCGTGGAGCGAGCTTTTAATTTCCCTAACTTCACACGCTCTCAAGCCTCAAAATGACCAAATCGGTTATTCGCTTCTACAACTTTTAAAAATATTTTTTCGAAAAAAACTTCACCAGTCTACTCGGCAGATGATGGGCTTTATTCAGGAAAAGTTTGAGGTAGGATCATTTTTGGGCCATTTCCAACTTTGCTCGATCCTTTCACGAACTGCCTCTTAACAAGTTTAGGCCATGACATTTATGAGACTGATTAAGTTCAGTAATTTTGTTTTGTAACTTCTTAAAAGCAAGTATGCCTTGGTTGGCGCTAGTCGCTGCCTGCTAAGCAAGGGTTCGGAGCACTGATAAAGAGTGAGGGGGGTTGCGCACACTGTAAGCGTCCTGGGATACTCACGTTAAATAAAATGACTTTCATCTTTTGTGTTAAGGGAAACTGCAGATAAGTTCATGTTGGTACGTGGAGAGATGAACTTGCCAGTCAGACTTTTGCATGAACCAATACCTTACAAGTATGTAGTATGTTCCATCAAAGACAAAACCGTCCACTGGGAATACTCAGAATTTTCTGACAATAATCATCGTGAAACTAATGTTAATCGCTTGTTGGTTGTATTAGACAGATATAAGTATGAAGGTGGTAAGTTTGTACTGTTATACTACATATACCATTACTATATACAGTTACTTTCTTAAGACACACATTAGCCTAGCCTGTGTAGAACTCTATCCAATCTAATGTATGCGCCCACCGAGACGGCACGGCTTTTTGCCCTCTTAATATTTTTGTGACTTTTTATCTTCTTTATGTTCATTTTCGTTTAATTTATAATAATAAGGTTCAAGTTCCTACTAATTACTTCTCTAGACCAAAGAAATGGCAATTATATCGAGGAACAAGAGCTGGACGCCAGGTTAAAGTAAGAGAGCAATATCGACGCCATCCTATACAAGTCATTACAGCGGATTCATTCAGCCTTGTCCACGAACACTCAATTAAATTTCAACATCGTCGCTCTCATAATCCTTAAAACTGCGTGTTCATTACTCCTAGTCAGCCTGAAACAAGTGTTTGACAGGATAAGCTTTATGTTTATGTTTATTCACACATATAACAGCTGAACATATTGCTGACTTGCAACCATTCCCAAGGGAATCCAAAGACAAAGATACTGCGGCCATGTTGGTGGTACGAACAAACGAAGCTAATGAGAAATCTTTTGTTGAATACCACCAACATGGCCGCGATGACGTAACGTGCAAGTCAAGAATAAGCACTTTGTTCCATCGCTATTTCTTTCTAACGTTATGTCTCTGGCTCCAAAATGCGATGAATTAGCACATGTTGTGCTAAATGCAAATTTCGACCTTGTTTGCGTTTCGGAGACTTGGCTGCAAAAACACATTCCAGATTCTACAGTGACTATACAGGGATATAATTTAATTCGTCTCGACAGGAGTGAAACAGTTCACAGAGGTGTGTGCGTACACTTAAATGAACTAATTCCCTTCACCGTTTTAGACGATTTCATTGACAAAACTGATGGTTTAGAAGTATTACTGATTAAAATTAGACCAACTCGACTCCCAAGGGGACACTCTGAAATTATTTTTGGCCTTGTTTATCATCCTCCGACAGCGAATAACTCTATAATGCTGGATTACTTGTTAGGTTGTTTGTCAGATATTGAGTCCAAATACTCGAACAGTGGAATACTTAAGCTGGGTGACTTTAACCAACTCAATGTATCGAGATTAAAATCAAATTTCGACTTGAAGCAAATCATCCATTTTCCAACTCGTGGTCGGAATACATTGGACAAAATTTTAACCAACATGAAATCCTATTATGATCCACCAATCAAGCGTCCAGCATTTGGGCTCTCGGATCATTGTTCTGTTGCAGTACAGCCAAAGAAACGATCTAAATCTTCTGAAGTTAAACACACTGTTTTTCCAGAGGTCTGAGACCCAGTAATCGCTTGGCAATGCGGACGTAACTCGAACAAGTGGATGTCGCCGATATCATCAACACTGCGAGCTCTTGTGAAGATAAAACATCCTTGATTCAAACGATCGTTAAAACTTGACTTGACGCCATTTCACCTTTACAATCGAAAGCCGTTCACATTACCAAACCGCCATGGATCAACTGTTCTTTAAAAAACTTGATTCGGAAGCGTCAATTAGCACTCAAACAGGGAAATCTAGAGGAGTTTCGTCACCTGAGGAACAGAGTTAATCGCGAACGAAAGATCTGCCGCGCTAAGTACTACAAATTCAAAGTCGAACACCTCAAGGAGTGCTCCCTGTCTAGCTGGTGGAAAGAGGTAAAGAAACTGAGTGGCGTATTTAAGCCAGGCACTGAAGACACCAACATGCTGAAGTCATTACATCATCTCGAAGGTGTTAGTGGTAAGTCAGCTATTGATTATGCCAACTTTATCAACACAAGGTTTTTGACTCCGATGAAAAACTTTGAACCACTCACCTGTAACCCTCTCCAACAACAAACCATAGCAGGGAACTTCACTGACGAAATTACATTGATGACTGAAATGTCAACTCTTAAGAAACTCGTGGCGCTTAATCCAACCAAAGCGCAGGGCCCCGACGCAATCTCTGGTTGGATCTTGAAAGAAAATGCCGATTTTCTGGCTGGTCCAATATGTGATATCCTCAATTGCTCCTACCGCGAAGGGAGGTTACCTTCAGCAGGAAGCAAGGAAGGAAGCCGAAGTCGTTCCAGTTCCAAAGCAAAGACCAATCAAAGGCGTAAATAAGCATTTACGTCCAATTTCACTCACACGCATAATCTCCAAGATTGCTGAAGAACATGTCGTAGAAAACTATGTAAAACCCGCTGTGTTTAAGAAAATCGATGTGCACCAATTCGGCACGATCCCTAAATCGAGTATCATGCACTTATTAACATAACACACAAGTTGTACGTAAGTACTGATGGAAACGGAGCTACTAACCGAGTTGTCTTGTTCGACTTTCGAAAGGCTTTTGATTTGATAAATCACAACATATTAGTACAAAAGTTGTTAACGTATGATATCCCACAACAAATTGTGTCTTGGATCATAGACTTTCTGATGAACCGGAAACAACGTGTCAAACTCGCGAACGACTGCCACTCAGAATGGTCCTCTGTTCCTGCTGGGGTACCTCAGTAGACAAAACTGGGCCCTTGGCTTTTTATTATAATGATTAATGATCTTAGTGTGCAAGGAGTGTCTATGTGGAAATACGTCGATGACACCACTATTTTAGAGGTGTATGAGTACGGTCAACCAAGTAACATTCAAGCTGCTGTAGACAGCCTTTCTAGACAGTGTCTGTCCAGTGACTTCCAACTAAATGAAAGTAAGTGAAAAGAGATCACGATTTGTTTTGCAAAGAAGCAGCCTACTAACAACCCTGTAGAAGTAAACGGCAAGCCCCTTGAAGTAGTTTCTAGTGCTAAAATTCTGGGACTAAATATTAGTAATGATCTCAAATGGAACGGACACATCTCTGAACTAGTGAAGGGAACCTCTTCCCACCTTTATTGCTTAAGGCAACTCAAGAGATCGAGTGTTGCTCCAAAAGAACTTATTCTATTCTACTGTACGTGTATCCGGTCCCTTCTGGAATATGCCTGTCCAGTTTTCCACCGTGCGTTACCAGCTTACCTGGATGATGATTTGCAATTGGAACGTCTACAAAGACGCGCTCTTCGGATTATTTACACTACCTTGTCCTATACTGAAGCCCTGAGTGCATCAGGGTTACCTACACTATCTAAAAGAAGAGAAGAAATATCTTCGAAACTCTTCGGCGAGATCTCTACAAATAAGGAACATAAATTATATTCACTTTTGCCAGAAATGAACATATCTACTTATAGCCTTAGGAGCCAAAGACTATACAAACTTCCAAAATGTAGGACTGAACGTTGCAAGAACAGTTTTATTCTAAGTCACGTTTTTAATAACTAGATATTTGTATATTTTACATCCATATTTTTAATTATATATTATTAATCTTATTATTATTATTGAGTTTTTTTTCTTTTTTTATCTATCTATCTATCTATCTATCTATCTATCTATCTATCTATCTATCTATCTATCTATCTATCTATCTATCTAAGCCATCCACTATTTGTGACTGAATTGGCATGAAGCCGTCACGTGACACGATGAATGTTTTGGTATTATTGGTGTAAAAAAAAAAGCTTTGGACAGCTAATTTCTATACTCGGTCCGGCAAATTAGTATATCACTTTCGCATATTTAACCTTTAAAATTAAAAATAAAAAATAAAAAATAAAAAATCACATTTCCTCTTTTATCGCTCGAGCTCAAAACTTCATGAAATTTTGTTACATACCAACTGTCAAAGTCCTTTTCGCGTACTGTGATTGGATGAGAGGGTATCTCGTGAACGTAAAAAAACTGATCATGTTTCCCGGGCAACAATATTGACCAGTAATAACAAAACCAGAAGTTTATTGCGTTTACGAAGGTCAGGTTTGAAATTTAAAAAAATATTTTTTTTCATAGCTACGTTTTGTTGTTCTTTGACATTTGATATATAACAAAACACTGGGATCTCGAGAAAGTAGTATGTTTTGTGGTCCCTCGACCGCCAATGTTTCCCACCCCTCCTCTTAGCATTGGCGGTCTTGGGACCGCAAAATATACTGTTTCCTTGCTCCCAGTCAATAAATAAAATTAAAACTAGTAAGCATTGATATGTTCTTCTCCCCAGCCATTTGGCATCAATATGATGGAGTAATTTATCCTGAACCTAAGGAGAAAAGTGCTTGGAAGTTTTGGCAATGGGGAAAAAACCGTGACCTTGTCTTAAAGAATAGACAGTTGGCAGCCAAGAACTTTCTTCCAAAGTGGAAAGGTTTCGTTGGGAATACAGACTATGAACCGATGTCGGTTACCGAAGCTATCGAGAGAACTATTGTAATATCAGATTGCTTAATAAATGTTCACATATCTTCTTCTAATGAGTCGGTTAAAAAAACCGTTCAGGATTTGGAGTTTAACAAGGTGAGACTGAGGTTATGGTTCCCGGTACTTTATGAGCAGTTGATTCAAAAAATTGTAGTATTTTGTTGTACATGCTCTTTAAGAGTATTATTCTCGTCATCCATTGTCAAAATATTTGTACCTCTTCCTGCACGTCTAGAGAATCTACACTTTACTTTGACCATTCGTTGATAAAGATCACGGCATGCTCCGATCCATAAGGGACTGGTCATAAAGTATAGGGGGGTTGGGCCGGCAAAAACAGAAGACTCGAAGACTATTTTTGAGTGATCCAACCCCATACGGTTGCCGAAAAAACACATGACCCACCCCCATTTTCAAGGGCAAAATGAAAAAACCCTCTAAAGTTGTCCCATTTCTATCATGGCACACCCTTTTCAAGGAGCTCAAAAATACGTGGCCCATCCCCTGATTTTGCCGGCCCACCCCCCTATACTTTATGACCAGTCCCTAAAATAATTCATCATTTATTTTTCTGCAAAAAATGCACGAGATACGGGCAAAAAGCACGCATAATATTTATATGTAATCGGGCGCGCAATTTTGGTTCGATTCCGCCAAATATCAGACGATCGAGTTTGGTCGAGCCATAGTTGGGAATTTTTGCGAGACGTAGTCGAGACCAAACAAGCTCCAATGTTTTTGGGATTCGAACCAAAATTGCTCGCTTGCATTTTTATCATTCCAGAAAAATGTAATTTTATGCTAATAAACAGGAAAAGAGTTACTTTTCAGTGGCTGCTTCGTGGTCGTCTATTGAGTGTCACGAATTGCTCAAAATTCGTACAGCAAATTTTATAGTTATTTTGAGGTAATTTCGCTTTTCTAAATTTCAATACACTCTGACAGCCCTTCATAACTCATAGGCATTATTCTTGGTTCATCTAACATCTGATGCGATTGACTGCAGTGTCTGACGCGTCTGCCGCAAAAAGCAGTTTTGGCAGGAATACGAATTATCAGTTTTTTATCAGCTAGAAAAGACGTTCTAACCTATTTCCTAGCTACCGTTAGGCTAAAAAACTCGTCCAAATCGCCCCAAATTAGACACAGAGGTCAACAATGAACAGAACTAAACGCAAGACAAATTTATTGAGATTTTCAAAATAGTTAACAAACCGCAAACATAGATACATAGCTTGGGCTTCCTGTGTACACACTGCAGTAAACCAGCTGTTTATAATAGAATAAAAATGTACACAACTTACAAAAATGACTGAAAAATTATAGTTTTCTTCTTTTCTTTTCTCTCTCTCTCTCTCTTTTTTTTTTTGGGGGTAAGACACGTACCTTTTGAAAAATTAAGTTAGAAAATGTACCCATTCCATGCACAT
>JANTNT010051887.1:0-12142 GCA_024752375.1 Entacmaea quadricolor | reverse complement strand
TTGTTTTGCATGGCTTGTTTTGTCTTGCTCTATTATTCTCTTGTTTCTTCATCCAATCACAGTGTTTGTTCAGACGGCGATGGGCGAACCATAATTATAGCTTTTAAGTTATTTATATGATGCCATTACATACGCTTTAATAAACTCGTTAGAATTTTTGATCCCCACTCCCATACCCTCAAGGTTAAAAGATGAGACATACTACACGTGCGACGACAGGCTCTTCGGCTTAATTCTGGGGATGTTTGTTTTCTAGTTGGGTGGACTTCTACACGTCAAGATGACAATTCAATGTGAGCACAAATATTTAAGTTACGTGCTTTCTTATCCTGTTTCAATATAAGTAGAGCAGTAACTGTATATCGAAGCCCAGACTATAATATTTTTCTATTTTAACCTGGCTTAGATCGGACCTTAACAGTATTTGGGTTTTCTCCTGGGACTGGGTAATTGGTCACATAATTTTTCCAAGAAATGCATTTCATTTGCAATTTGCTTGATGGATTGTGGGTAAGTTCTTCATGTATAGTACATTATTTTGAAATCTACTGTATCAGTGAATCGTCAAGAATATTTTAGACATAGAAATTATTTTATGGAAAGTGTGACGTACGGGAATTTATTCAAGAGTTGTTTATATCGTAGAACGAACGAGCGAGGTAAGAGCAGTGAGTTCTACGTTATAAACGAGTGAATAAAATCTCGTACAAAGCACTTTCCATGCTATAATTTGTTTATTCTACGCAAGGGCGGATTGAGGGGTGGGCCGAAGGGACCGCGGCCCCCCTTTTGAGTGATATATTTTCTTTAATTTTGCATGCAGTCTTGAGGGTTTTGTCTCAGGGCGAAGTTGTCCGGCCCACCCTTTCTTTGATTTCTGTATCCGCCCCTGCTATGTATCATGAGAATTTCATTACATAAAGGCTAAAAAAAGTATACAAAGGCTGTGAGAAAGTAAGAAATTTCAGGTAAACTTATGTTGAAAACAAAAATAAAGTCTCTTGGAATGAATATCCGTAAGTAAAACGATGAAGTCACAATAACTTTCTTTAACATAAAATAAATAAATCTGCAGCTTTTTTTCTTCAAGTTCTTGGGCCTTAGAGACAGAGGTGATAAGCATGGAAAGGATGTCTTTTCACTGCCTTGAACTGCAAATAATTTTTTTGGTTGTACTTTTCGGTAATCTTTTGTATCTGCTCTGGTCCTGCTCTTCGTTTGTCGTTGTACTCTAAATATACAACACTTATTTGTTGCTGTTTTTTGGACATTATCACCCCACCGAATGTCTCTGTTCTCATGAAAGCCCTTTTACTCCAAAAAACTGTGTGTTATTTAACCAGAGTGTTTATTAAACGACTCAGCGGTCGAGCATCCGAGTAAACCTTGGCCGTAAAAAGTATCCACTTCTTCGTTCGTCATCAAACATTTCGGCTTCTTTCCCTTTTCTGCACCAGGGCCGTACGGATCGGAGAGGGACAAGGGGGGGATGATTAACCCCTAAATCAAACAGTTCTGTTTGTTTTCCTCGAGGTTTTTTTTTATTAAGCCACAAGAACGTCTTTTTCCTAAATTCTTGCCTTTGCTGATAGTTGCTTCCGATCAAAGCTCAAAAATTTAATAAATGACCTCAGTGACAGAGGTTTGTACTCATCTCCATTTTGCTTTCTAACTTGAAGTAGAAAATTACAGGTGTAGTCGTCGAGATATTTTGGCCTTGTTCGTTATTTGAAAGCAAAAACTTTTCCAACGATGAGATTTCTGTGTGACTTGCTAGGCGTGTTTTTGTTTTGCTGTGGGTTTATGAATTCTTCTACAGAAGAATTAACAGAAACAAACCTCGAATATCCTAGCCTTCCCTCGCTTCAGCCATTTTTCGAACCACCTTTCATTGGTTGGTGAGCTTTTCGCTATGTTCTGATTCGTTATATTTTCACATGTGAAAAATGCTGTACTTGATTCTGATTTTTTATTTTAATTTTTTCACATGTGAAAATATGGCGTATAGATTCCTGATGATTTTTATGTAATTAAATTCTCAAAATACATTTAATAAAATTTGTTGTGCCTTTTTTGAGGTAAGGTTAAGGTTTAGGGTTAGAGTTAGGAATGTGATTTGTCTATATAAAAATAAATCAATACATGACGGTTACATCACATTTACAGTAATGTCTAAAATAATGTACCATATATGAAGTACCTAACGGATTGTGAAAATATATTGCACATAATTACCCTCCATTAAAAAATGATCTCATCAAGTTGAAATTTTCGAATTGAAGAAAAACTTTTGCATTTGGTATGGCAGGTCTGAATGTCCACTCATATTGGCCTCTCTTCATGTACTGTGGATATCCAGGACTTGTAATAATTCCATTCCAATCTGAGATGTTGAACTGCACGTCTATTAATGCAAAAGGTAATATATATTATCATATTTTTGCCACATCCAGAGCATGTCCTAGGTAAAAAAGGTTTAAATTTCTTAGCATCTAGCTGTCTGGGCCGTCAAAAAAAAAAAAAAAAAAGAAAAAAAAAAAAAATTTACAATTATCATCAGTGGAGGACTTTACGGGCTGCATAGTATGTCGCCGTTGGCAGCCGCGCAGCTTGCAATCATATAGATAATTAGTGATTAGTACGTTATGCCTCCAATTGGAATAGGCTGTTGAACCGGGAGACAATCCCCTACTCTTATTCGAACAATTCAACAGGTTCTTTAATGTCCCCCATGATACAGGTTAAGGAAGGGATGGGAGACAGCGCCTACGGTTTAAAGTCCTTATCCGAGAAGACTTGAAGGTCTAGCCGCGGCATCAGTTATTTTAAGACCATGAGTGTTGATCCGGTCGGGATTCGAACTCCCGACCTCCCGCACAACAGCCCGGTTTCCCAACTGAGCTATCCGGATGGCGGTAATAAATAGGCGAAATTACGCCTATTTTTTAACACTAGCTATTTTGACGCTTTAAAACGATGTATTTCAAAGAAGGTTGAATGGTCGAACAGATAACTGACTGCGATCCGTGAGGTAACTGTGACTACACTATCACGGAGTCAAGAATCAAATGCCAGACACGTTCATGGAGGAGGAGGAGGCATCCTGGGAAACCCAGGGGTAAAATTCTGTCACTCGTTTCTCGATTCCATAGGAAATACCCCTGGGCACGAAGTCTGTTGGGCTTTGTTCCGGAAGTGGCGGCTTTCTATTACCGTTAAATTCATTTGTCTAACTATACTTGATACTGATTGGTCGACCCCCGGGGGTCGACCAATCAGAAAAGAGAAGAATGTCGACTTCCGGAACAAGGTCTAACAGACTTCGTGCCCAGCGGTATTTCCTCTGGAAGCGAGAAACGAGCGACAGAATTTTACTCCTGCTGGGTTCCCGAGGAGGAGGAGGAGGAGGAGGAGGAGGAGGAGGAGGAGCAAGAAATGGGAGCCCAATTCTCTCTTATTTTACCTGACCCGTCATAATAAAACTTCTAATAACGCTAATTTGTACACTTGTATCATGACAAACTCAAAAAATTGAAACCTTTTCATTTAATTGATCGTTTCACTAGATGAATGAACCATCCCCATTCGCAATCTAAGGTTTTCGCTTGTGCAGGGGTTGTTTAGATATTAATAAAAGAACTTAAAGAAATTCTAAGAGCAGGTTTCGTATCACTGTGAAAAATTCACAACGGTCACTTTCACGACACGGCTTTTTCCCGTCGTACAAAGCAAAACATTACAACGTCAACATGTCACGTCATGGAACACTCATGGAACTCTTTTGCAAGTCGCTCGCAAGGCTGCCAGTGTTTAGCAACACGGCACGGTACGTTCACGACTACTTTGTTTTACAGCCATACGAAATCAGCTCTGTAATCCTAAAGTTCCTTTCGGTCGTGCAATCTTCAAACACCGATCGCCATTCGCCGTTACTGCTTCAACTTTTTTTTTGAAATAGCTGTATATTGTTCTTAGTAGATTCATACTATTCTATTCTCTTTCGCTTTGCTCATCCAAATAGAAAACATTTCAAATTAAAGTGATAACGGTACAACAAATATCTATATTATTATATTAATCAAAAATTTATTGGCACACGATATTGTTTTAAATAAAAGTAAAATATGAGAGAAATTAGGCATTTGCTGCAGGTAACGGATAGCTAATGATAAATCAAATTAATTTAACAAAGCCTTCCGAGGATTAGAGAACTGACTTATGAAAACAAACCAATTGATGAACCTACGAAACTTATCGCTATGGAAAAAGGACGTACCAACTATGACACGTGCAGGAAGTCGTCAAGGGCCGAGAACTCCAAAAGAGTGGCATATATACTCCGTAGACAAAACCCAAAAACAGTGACCAGCTTAGCAGCGGGCAGGACTTTTAAATTACAGCAAAACATGAAACTATATATATATATTTTACAAAACTGTATATGATATTTTCTCTTCGATCTGTTATAGCCCTCGATTTTTCAGATTTTAGGTAGAGCAGATTTCATAAAAAGGACTTGGACGTGTCGCGAGGTGAACGGTCATGCCGTGAACACCAGATTTTGATTAGATTTTACGAGGGTTTGCTGCTTCACCCACAGTTAACACGCCCGCGCCGAGCTTTAATACACTGGCGTCTCACAAAGCAATGCGATTAGATTAAAATAGGCACACTCTTGCGATTAGCTTGCAAAAGAAGCTGTTTGAAAGTTCCAGGACGTGACATTATTGTAGGCAGTTTTATTTTGTATGCGTTACAGGTTTTACTTTGTATGATTAGAGGAATCTTTGGCATGACCTTTACCAAGTGGTGTGTTTTTTTCACGGCCATACGAAATTTCCTCTATTCTATCGTGAACGGCTTTTTGGAATAAGCCATTTTGAAAATGAGGAATGGACTGAGCCGAGTGTAGAAATATTAATTTTATTAAGAAATAAACCCCATCACAAGAATGATCACACTTAAGTTTACCAGGTTTGACTGTGTTTTGATAAATGTTAACTGAATAGCAAGCTTTCAAAAAATCGTAAAAGTAAGAGTGTATGGTTTTGTGGGAAGCCTTCTCCAAAGCCCATACATTCTTTCTTATTTTAGCGACTTTTAAATGTGTTATTCTGTTAGTATTTACCTAAACATGCTCAAACTCAGTAAACTTACTAGTTCCAATGTTATCTTTCTTTTGAATAGGTTCATTTTGGAATTCACTCAAATTTTGCATTTGGTCCCAGTCCCTTCCTCAACTTCGGAATGGCTAATAGGTGTATTGCTTGATGTTTTGTTTAGCGATAATAGATTTACTTACTTGGTGGGTCACCACATAAAACACTAGCATCTTCATTATGACCACAATTATGTGATCCCCATCCATTATGTGGGCAATCAAACAAAGAAGTCTCACTTCCACGACATCCTACATCATCCATCCAAATAGGACCAGTACCTTGACCAAAGGCTGCGCTGTATGGCGCACTTGTTGCACTTGGTAGACCCAAAGAACGACAGACAACATTAGCATCGTTAAGATCCCAGCTGTCATCACAGACCGTTCCCCATTGGTTGTTGTGTAAGACTTCTACACGACCTTCTCCTTGGACTTGTCCACCAACCAATCGTATTGTAGCTATTAAGTCATACAAACATTTCAATCAAACTACTGTCTAAATAAAGTCAATGTCACAAAGATTGAATATATACAGCTATTTCAAAAAAGGTTGAATACTGAATAGTGTATTCCATGACCGAAGGGCATTGTGGGTCTTAATAAGTTGAAATAAAAAGTAAATACACAGGGATTTACTCTTTATATGTAGCTAGTTTATTGTTCTAGATGGAATACACTAAAAATATGACATAAATGATTATTATCTATCTTCTTAAGATGATGTCAAATGGCCCACAATACATTTCGGTCTTGGAATACACTATTCAGTCTGATTCAATATTTTTTTTAAATAGCTGTATATGAGAGGATAAAGTAATGCATAAATTGAAAAGATCTCCGCAGTTGAATAAGTAATATTCACTGTTACTTTGTAGATATATATACATATCACTATTACAGGACGTAAAAAGAAAAAAAAACTCTCTATTGACCTTTTCCTAACGAGGCTTTATAGCTCAGTTGGAAGAGCGTCGCACTAGTATTCGAAGGTCATGGGATCAATTCCTGTTGAAGTCTCAGAATTTTTTTCTGAGCTTTCTAAAAAGTAACAGTAAATGTTACTTATTCAACTGCGAAGACCAATTCAATTTATACATTAAAGATTGAATAGTATATCTGAGGAATAATGTGCAAAATCTCTATTAAATGGGAATGTACCACCGTTGTTACATCTCAGCTCTAGCACTTGTTTCCCCCTACCTTTATGTAAACAAGCCATTAAAGAAGTCTACAAACCCTATGCATAATGACGTTTAACCAATTTGCATTAAAAAATGAATGGGATAATTATTTTTTGATAAAAAATAATTTAACTAACCAAAAGAACACAAGTAAAATAGTAATAGCGCAAAGTTTCAAAGTATTTAGTTTAATTGATGTGGTTTGCTAGCATTTTAAATGTATGTTTAAAAAAAAAGCCATGAAAGCGAGACTGGTCAGGCTTTGTATTTCTCATACAAATCCTTCAAATTTGCTGTAAATTTTGAGATTATAGGTTTACGGCACTGAAATTTTACGAGATTGCCCATTTCAGCATGCTCTTTCAAAAGATGTTTATGTTGTTTTCAATGTTTTCAAGGAGTTCTTGTAAAAGGCGTTTCTTGACCACAGCTTTATTTTGGGCTTTATGCATAGGAGGTGTAAAATTATGTATAAGTTAACCAGATAGCCTAGATTTGATCAGCCTTGTGGTGGATTAAGAGTTCGATAAATTTGATCCCCATGCTGTTTCGCTGCTGAAATAACTCATTATGCTCTAGCGTATCACTTTTTCTTCGTTTTTTTTTTTTTTTTTTTTTTTACTTTTTTCTTTGGGTGCCCCCTTTCCTCATTTCATCGTGATTATGTAAATCATGAATTACCTCGTTTTCTTGTTGTTACATAACTTGCAACACTCCTATACATCATGAATCTACCTTCCGTAACTTTTTTAAGGTAGGCAAATACTTGAACCTTGTAGTTGGTAAGACCTGCTAGATCTTCACATGTAGCAAGAGTTGATCTGTTGTCAGCAACTGCATAGGAAACATTGGCAAATCTGCCGTCTGTTGAATTACAGGATATTAAATATCCAACGATGATAAGGTTATTCCCAGTAAATGGTGACCAGGAGACTCTGATAGAGCTGAGACTGATACTTTTTGCAGTGATTCTCCAGCTTCCAGAAACTGGAACTATAAATTGCATCAGTAGTGGTTAGATAGATTTGTTTTTAAAAAGATAAGAAGTTCAGTAAAACTTTATATGAAGGAACTTTTATGCATTTTACTTTCTGATTGGTTGATTACCAGTCGTGAATTAGAGTACAACCTACGGTATGACATGTTCATTTGATAGTCTCTATATGTGTCATTTTTATAAATTACACAGTAAAACCTGCAATAATTTTGACGATGCGGTGTCGTAAACATAAATCATTAATGCACTATAAACTCGAAGCCAGGGATACTGCGAAGCCAGAATTCTTACTAACTGGTAGATCAGAAAAATTCTGGGCTGAGTGAGATTCGAACCCACGACCTTCGGAGTTCTAGCCCGATGCTGAGTCTGCCAACTGAGCTATCAGCCACAATTGACCAATCGCAATCTCCCTAGTTACTGTTGCTACGTCGGACAAGCTAAAATGTATTCTTGATATACAGCGTGAAACAGAAACCAATTGTTGAAAATTGTAAATGTCTGTCTTAAAATAAATACATTCTAAAGCTACATAAAAAAAAAAATGAAAAACTACTATAGAAACTGATAAATTTGAGTTTATTTGTCGGACATTCGCTATGGCAACGTGACGTCACACCTGAGGTCTCTATTGTTTGGTTTCACTCAAGCAAAGCCGGAGATTGGTCAATTGGGAGCAGTCGTGAGTCAAATCTAAGGTGTCGTAAATGAAGGGGATACTGCGAGAAACCTTAAAATTGTTATAAATGAACACTTGTATCCATTTTGAGGCAAGAATTCCGTGATTTTCTTTATATTTGCTCAGTTTGATCTACAAGAGTATCATTTAATTGTTAATACCTAGCAAACCTGTGTCCCCAACCTTACCGTTAATCAGTGATTCATTGAAGGTGAAATAAAACATTTTAAAACCACTTGTCCAAGAACCGCCAGTAAACGAAGAAAAATAAACAAGTTGCATTGGACTTTTGTTCGATAAATAGCTGAATTTTACTTTTCTTTGGTTTCTTGCAAATACGAATGTTTTTCCAGTTGGATCACTCACTGTAAGATTGCTTATCCTGTCAATCAATCAAAGTATGTCAATCATGTCAATCATAATCCCAAAAATGTCAATCTAAATTCAATCCTACAAATATAATTACAAAAAGTCAATTGAATTCAAATCCTGTCAATTAAACACAAAATTACTATACTATCAATCATAATCACTAAGTGTCAATTAAAATGCGAACTTAATAACATAAATACATTCATATCAATAAAAACAATCCATTATCATGATGTAAATCAAAATTCAGTCCTGTTATTTAATCACAAATACGCATCACAAATACGTTATTCAAAATTACATTCCTGTCAATTATCACAAATCTGTCATTCAAATTTATTTAGTAGCCAGTCATTCATAATTACAGTAACTCCTCAAAATAAGAATAGCTGCATAATTTCACTATTTTTTTTATTCGTGGATATGCGAAGCATAGAAACGAGTAACTGTGAGGGCTCAGGATATGCAAATGTGTCACTTAATCGCTCACTCACTCACTAGATCATGTGTTAGCAGATCGATATGTAAACGACCGATCAATATCTAAACGACGTTTACCCGAACCCTTTACGAAAAAACGTCTAACAATATACATACTTGTGGTGAAAAATTTATAGCAGAAAATTGGACTTTACAAATTGGAATTACCAATGTGGGGTACCTAATGAATCGCCTTATCACAACGAATATTTTTTATAGCGCAACAAGAAATCAATTTAGACAACCGTTCTGAAATGTTAAAAACATAAACCAGGCCAAGTTTTCTCTGATCTAATAATTCAAAGCTCTTGAATTTAAAATAATTTACTCCTTTTCTGATGCTTGCGCACTCGTAGTCCTGTATTACACAGCTAACACGATACAATATAATCGGTCAGTAGGCTTTTCGAGTGCATCAAAATCATGAATTTGAGTTAAATTCTACCAATTTAGTTTCAGCACCAAAAACGGTGTACAAATGTAGACTTACAGAAATAAATGATTCGTTTACGATACAAAAGCCCTCAGACCGTCTAGTCAATGATTCAAAATAAGCGAAAAAATCGAAAGAAACCACTTTCAGAATAAATCAGTCCAAGTCAAGAGTAATCAAGAACTGCTTAAATATATAAAGCGTACTTTTGGAACTTCAAAGTGTGTTTGAAAGCAAAAATATCAGTAAGAACTTATATTTTGAAATCGAAATGGTGAGTAGATGAGATAGATATAAGAGAACCAAGTTTATAGAGAATTTAAAGCAATCAATAAAGAAATCGAATTTAAACTATTACCAGAAGAAACCTTATTTTTAAATTAGTGAGTGGTGTATTTTCCTTTTTTGACTGACTGACTCTCGAAAATAGAATGCGAAAGTGTTTAGATATTTAGATCCCGGATCTATATAATAGATATTGTTACTACTAAAAACAGCATGTTAAGTTGTAGTCTAGCTGGTGGTTCTGATTTTGCCTTTCACCCGAGGGTCCAGGGTTCGATGCCCGAGGAAACAGTCTTTTCTTGTTTTTTTTTTTTTTTTTTTGTTTGTTTGTTTGTTTGTTTGTTTGTTTGTTTTAATGTAATTTCAGAGCATTTCTTTAATAAATACTTCTTTTTCAATAAAAAATATTCCATAATAATATCTATTAAATTAAGCAAAGTATCTACAATACAAAAAAATCAATCCAGTTCGCCATACGGCACGTTTGATTTTTTTAAAACACATAAAACACATCAAGGAATGTCAATTACCCTCCGTCACTTCGAGTCATGTCGATTCTCTCAAAATAAGCAGCAACACGTGCATTTGGTATGGGGGATCTGAATGTCCACACGTAGTTAGCTTGTGTCATATACCGTGGATAACCAGGACTTGTAAACACTCCAGTTAAGTTGGTAATGCTCAGATTTATCACTAATGGAAAAAAAAATTGTGCGAGATATTTTCATTTTCGTAAGTTTTATTGGTACATTTTGCTACCACTTCTAAACCCAATTTGCCCTAGTGCGTCCCTCAACTGAACAATCCAATGATTTTACTTTTTTTCCCGCCTCTTAATCGTATCATTTCTAGCGCATTCCTCCCACTAAACAATGATATGATGACTTTAAATGTCATCACACTTCCAGAAACCCATCATTTCCAGTACCTCTCGCCAAACAACGCCAATAGGCATATATTCTTCTGCCACCAATCATTTTTTGTACTCCTCCCTTTTCCTCCTCCCATCCTTAAGAGCGACTGTCTGTAAAAATCAAACAAAATCGAAAATCTGCGGCAAGACTTAAAAATTCGGATTTGCTCTTCTTCTGAATTTAAGTATGACATAGTAAGATATGAAACGCTATGTAGTTTGTTTTGTGAAAAATATTTTTGTTTCCGAGAAAAACGCTAAAAACGAATTTGAACTTTGAGCCGATATGCGTGCGACAAAACTATTGACGCCAGAAACCTTTCAATACCCTCAAATCAAAGTTTGTCTCTTCCTTGACCAACACGAGTAATTTCATAAATTTTAAAATAACCTAAGCATTTGAGGGAAGCCAAAAGCGAAAGGCCCTATCTCGCTGTACTGATAAGTAGGTCACAAAGAATGGCGATTTTGACCAGGTGCCATGTTTCCCATTTGAACAAAACTACGAATAATAAATAAGGAAAAACAGGTCTTTCGATAAATGCAAAAATTTTCTTGGGCAAATAAATTGGCGATGGGCAAGAATTTTTTCAAATTGACATAAAAATCCCACAAAACACGCTAGCCCGTGACCAGATGCAAAATTGTAACGAGTAAGGGAGGGGTAGGAAATTTTAATTTGAGTTGTCGGAAAAAGAGAAATTCTGCTTAGCTTGCTTTCCTTTTCTTCTTCCTTTTTTAAATTAATTAATTTTTTCCTCGAATTTACGTGGTCTTTCTTACTCTCTTCTTGCCTTATCTTATTCTAAAAAAACTATTTTTATCATTTGCCAAGCATTTCTATCCATTTCCCTTCAGACTTTCAATCAAAGTCTTTGCAGAATGGTACAGACATTTTTTAAGGATTCATAAAATGAATATGAAGATATACTTAGTGCCCCACAGGTCCTTTCATTTGTGCAACCACCAATGGCAAATCCAGGGGACTAACTTTGTTGCTAGTCACCCTCTATTTAGACCTTTTGTTTTTCATTTTTCTTCAGTGATAACAAGTCTGGCTTGTTTTGATGGTGGTCTTGGTAACCATCATCCCCTTTGACAATAATCCTCATGGATCCACCTCTGACACCCTGATTATTAAGAATCCACCAATACAGTACTAGTATGTCTGTTTCAGGGAGGAGGGCATAGGGGCCTGGGCTCTCCATTAATTTTGTATTTGTACTTACAGACCTTTTACCCTAAAACCCATTGTCTTTTGTCCTATATTGCCTCATTCCAAATCTTAAACCCATTGCTTCAGACCTGTCATGGTACCCAACAATAATTTTGTTTGGGGTAGGTGGTTATACAAGTACCCAATGTTAATTTTGCTTTAGGGATGAGGGGTTATACCATTAGCCAACTTTAATTTTGCTTTAGGGATGGGGAAGAGTCAAGGATTTGAAGAAAAGGTATCATGACAGGCCAAGACCTGTAGAGGTATTTGTAAGGTAAAAGGTAAGGTAACTTTATTTAAACACAGAATCCCTTCATTAAAAATGCTCTTCGAGAGAGCCGTGAATAAAAATTTACAATTAAATAAAAATATTAAAAGTCCTAGAAAGGAAATTAAATAAGAGAAAGAGAATGTTTAAATGT
>JANTNT010051776.1:0-12143 GCA_024752375.1 Entacmaea quadricolor | reverse complement strand
TGAAGCAGCTTGAAGAATTACTAACCATATTTCTGTAACCTACATTTCGCTCCCAGGTTTTGTGTTCGGGAACGAGTTGTCAAAAAGTTTGACCATTGCTTTCATTAATAAAATACATTTTTCATTGTTCTCTATCAAGAAAACGTTACCTTAAAATCATCGGAGTTCATTTTTGACTATATTTTTTCTATAAATGCCCTGGAAGTTCTCATAAATACGCTTTGGAGAGAGTGGAGTGTTCAATGCTTCTTGTCCGCCATTTTCTTCAAAACAACACAGGGAGCCCAATTGTAAGATGACAATATGTCTTGAAGGTGGGGTTCCTGTGTATTTTAGGGAGTTTCGTTCTCATTCTCTCTCTGTTTCGACTCCTCCTCCTCTTCCTTCATGCCTTCATGCAGCATTGCTGAGCCGGTTGTAAAAGACTGAAAGTAATTAAGCTTTTTGTCCACCCGCCACTCTCTAGCACTTTACACCCTCTCGACAAGAAGGTCTAACGTTCACTTACCTACTAACAGCTAACTTGTTGTTTCTACGATGTCCAGTTTTGTAAGAAAGTCATATTTCCGCCATGTTTTCGGCAAGAATCCAAGAAAAGAAGAAACATTTGAAGATATCAAAGTGACGAAGAACTCTTGGGATGCGCCTTTCTGCGCCGTAAACCCAAAGTTTTTAGCAGTCTGCCTTGCATCTGCTGGTGGAGGGGCTTTCCTAGTTTTGCCATTAAACAAGGTAAGGCTTCGGTATGATTGAAATTTGGGAGTAAATTATAACAGGTCAATTCTTTTTATTTATGGCCTTGAAGACTTATTACAAATATTTCAGTTTAATTAAGTAACCACAAAAACACTTCTCGGATCTTTTTGATTTAGATAGTAACTAAGTTAACTGGTTTATAAATCAAAGTAGATGTTCCGTAGGCTTCCGTAGGAGGAGGAAGACAACTGCGTTGGATTGTAGTTGAAACGCCTTGATAACATGACCATATAAAGAGATCTCTGTCACCCAACTTGTTTTACGCTTATTTATCCATTGATCAAGAAAATAAATGATTCCCGATACTTCATGTTGCTCAATTATTTCTTTGTAGTCCATTAGAGCTTTGGATTTTAGGCTATTATTTGTACTTTTTGAAAAGATTGACTTTTCCTTGCGTGGACGGCTTGGTACCATCTTTTTCATTTTCACTTCGAAACTATAGAAGGCTTTTTCAATAGGGATTTCCTGTGATAGCCATCTGTCAGTAATTATGACATTAATACAGCTATCAGCAAGAAAATAAGATTACCGACAATGCCAATTTCGAAATTAATCATTTTTATAGAGAAAGTAACTTTCTGCGTGTCTTACGATCCACAGTTTGTTGCTATTCAATATACAAGACACTTCATTTAGTGATAAAGTTTATCGATTTGCACTAAGGTGACTCCCTACGTGTGGAAATTGAATAGCCTTTTTTAAAACCACAATTTGTTGAAGTCAAATTTAATGCTGATTCCAAATATAGAAATAAAAATGGGGATTCCCAAGTTTGTTTTCGAAATAATCAGCATTTCGAAGCAAAAATTGCACCACCGGACGTAAACAGAAAGAAAACTCATAAGACGGTAGTTCTTTGCAGACAATTTTTGCACAAATGCCTAGTAAAAAGATGAAAAATAACTGCTTAAGAAATAGCTGCTGAGAGAACTATAAACTTATCGAGCTGAGCAGCTGTAATAAAAGTGTTTACAATTTGTTTAATGATGGCAAGAATTTATGCAAGTAAATTATGTATATGTTTGAATACACATTAAACATAATTGAATACATAGAATTTGAAAAACAAGAAAAATGAAAATCTATGTTATATCATAATGTTATATCATCTCAGGTAAGAAAAAGTTTCTACAAAATTTACAGGCTTTTTGGTAGTACGGAAAGGATGAAATGTGACAAATCAAGGTATTTCTTTGTCTTTTTATTAAAGGTGTAAATGTTATGGTAGAATAATTTAATAATCAACATTTGTGCAAATATTGTTTGCAAAGATCAACTGTTGTATGAGTTAGAATTTTTCTTTTTATGTCCAGTGGTGCAATCTTTTCAAAAAATCACACAAAGGCACAAAATAATTTACTAAAAAGTATTACCTTGAACAGATGAAAATTAAGATGGTTGAAATACTGAAATTTATGGGGGCAAATCACTAAAAATTGTAATGTTTGTTTAATAGAGACCTGTTTTTCTTATTTACTGCAATATCATTAACTAATTTTGTAAATTAAACACTTTTTGAAGTTACAAGGATGTACAGAAAACAAGAAAAAAATTTGTCATGTGGTATTAATTTTGTTATTTCAATCTTTTTCTTTCCCCTTTCAATTTTACCTTTAAGGGCATTCACAGGCATTGTTTCTTCACATCATTTCTATGCACAAGTGCCCTCTATATACAAGCAAGGAACACCTGGCATATTTTTTACTCATAGTAAACATCAGGAAATGACACTTTCTTTGGAAATAACTCTTTAAAAAGCACAGTGACCCTAATTTTTTTATGTTTTAGATATGCCTGTTACCTTATTTCACACATTCTTACCAAGTATCTACAAAACAAGCACAGTGACCCCCAGTTTTTTTTGCTTTATAATACAAGCTAATCAATATCTATCATCCATGAAAGTATGAAAAAAGTTTAACAGAACAATTGCTCATTTTTAAGTTCTTGTATTTCTTAACAAAATTGGAAATCTTTTTGAAATTAAATTACCTGATTTAGTTAAAGGGGCTTTCTACATTGTTACCAGCTGTCTGGTGTGCACATAAACTGACTTATCACAGTAAGTTTTGATGTCTGACAAAGTGTCCCTCATCCACAGTCCTTTTTCAGACAAACACAAGGCCCAACAAAATATTTTTAGTTTTGACATTTGATTTACCGTACTCTTCAAATTTTACCATGGGAATCAACAAAAGTCTATTTTTATTCAATCCAGGACTTTCTTACCTGATTATGGTGTTTATTTTATTCACTGCTTGGAAATTTGAGCCTCAGTTGAGGACTGCCTAATTTTCAACAATCATTTGTCTGCTTTTTTTTATTGGACAACTGGTGTGAAAATTTTGACAAGCTTCAACATTTTTATGATCTATTATCATGTAGACTGGTCGTGTTGAGCTAAACAGTCCACGTGTTGCTGGTCATTCAGGTGACATCTTAGACCTAGCATGGAATCCTTTCAATGACAACATGATTGCCTCTAGTTCTGAAGACATGAAGGTCATGGTTTGGGAGATTCAAGACACTGGACTATCCCATGACCTACAGACCCCACTTGTGACTCTTTCTCACCACCAACGCCGAGTTGGTATCATCAGGTGGCATCCAACTGCAGAGAACATACTGTTGAGTGCTAGTCATGACAATTTGATTTGTGTGTGGAATCTGGAATCGGGTGATATCGTCACTGAGATTGATTGCCACCAAGATACAATTTTTTCCGTTTCCTGGAACCGTGATGGTAGTAAGTTGGCAACTACTTGTAAGGACAAAAAGCTTAGATTAATTGACCCAAGAAGTGGAGATGTTATAAAGGTAAGTGATAGGAATTGCAATTGTATGGTTGTCTGGAATGAACCATACATTCAACATTAAGGACATTTGTGGCCATTGTTTCTGTGTATCCTTCCTACACACAAATGCACACTCTTTTTATATAAGCTAGGAACAGCTGACTTACAGTAAACATCAGGATCTAAAACGTTATGCAGTGACTCCCCTTTTTCATTTCATAAAGTGTTTTAAGAATATCTTTGACTGTCAGAAAATTTTGAAGAAATAAAAATGTTCAAAACACAATGAAAACACACAATAAGACCAAATTTTCAATCTAAACTCTTGTGAAAATGTCTTTGAATATTCCTTGACAGCTCCAAATAAATCTCTCCAATCAAATCTCTTCATTCCATTATAACAAAAATATTAAAGGTTTAAACACATTTTAGGTTGTTAATGGGCATGAAGGAAGCAAGCCACAACAAATTGCTTTTTGTGGGAAAAATGATAACCTGTTTACGACGGGTTTCTCTCGCATGAGTGAGCGGCAGTATGCTGTTTGGGATGTAAGTATGATAATACAGGTTTCACCATAGAATGAGTATAATAATTTATTGATTATTTTTGATAACTGTTGTTATAGTAATTTAAAAAGAAAACTTAAATTATCATGTTCAGTAGAGAAAGTATATTACCAAGAAATAAGCAAGAGCAATGATGTTAAGATAACTTTAAGGCTAATTAATAGAAGTAGTTCATGTACATTTACAGGTGCAAATCCAGGGATGGTGGGGTGTGACTAGGCACCTGCCTTCTCCATTCTTTTACCATTTCTTCGCCCTTTATGCATTTCCTGTGGCGTTGACAAGCGCATAAATTCACCATTTAAGTCGCCACCCAAAAATTCTCGAATCATCCCTGATGTATAATATTATTTGTAGTGGATAAGAAAATGTAATTTGATTTTTCTATTTCTTTTTTATTAGAAAAACTTAAAGCAGTTGGTGACAGAGAATATAGATTCTTCAAATGGAGTGCAGTTTATACGATATGACCCTGATACGAATATGATATGGTTGATTGGAAAGGTAACAAAAAACTATCAGACTATTATTTAAAAATATATTTGCATTTTACATTTAACAAAATAAGAGCAGTCCCTTTCTTCAAGGCTTATGTGCTGTGGCTATGGTCAAAGTTTTTGTGTCAGCTGACAGACCCCCCCAGGGGGTACTCCCATATATGGACTATACGGGTATGATCCACTGAACAGGGTATGGGTTTTGGAGTTTCTTGTCATGCAAAATGTTATAAACAGGGTACAAGAATTTGAGTTTTTCTGTCACAAACAGGGTATGAGAATTTGAGTTTTTCTGTCATAAACAGGGTAACCATTTTAGGATCTCTGCAGAACACCCCCACCCAAATCCTGTTGGAACACCCCACTGGGCAGACCCAATTCTTGAAAGCATTGAGATTTGGGACTGTAGCTAACATGTAAGGAAAGTTGTTCCCTTGTTTTATAATTGTAGGTAGAAAGCTGTACTGAAGGTAGGTTTTTTGTTAGGTATTCTATAGAGATTTAGCATGAGTATTTCTTGAGTGTCTTGTAAGTGGTATAGGTTCTTTAGAGAGAATTTTTTTTTAAATTTAGTTGTAAGGGGTAATTTTTCTTTCATCATCATCATCTTATTCATAGACCTTCATTAAAGACATAATCATTTTCATCGACATCATTGTTAGAATAGATATTCTTGAGATGAGTTACACAAAGGGTTTTTCATTTTCCCTTTTTTAACATTCGATCCACCTGACTACAAGATTCTCATTCTATTTCCCATTGTAGGGTGACAGTATAATAAGGTATTATGAGCTTGTAGATGAAGAACCCTACTGTCATTGGATTGCCAACTATACAGACAAAGACCCCCAGAGAGGCTTTGGATTCATGCCAAAACGTGGTTGCAATATCAGTATCAATGAAATTTGTCGTATTTACAGAGTAACTGGCAAAGGACACATTTTACCTATTTCATTCACTGTTCCAAGAAAGGTAATATATACTGCTGAACATTGGTGAACTTTTCCTGACCATGGTACTAAAGTATAACAGATGTTGTTTTGATTTCTCAGTCGGAGCTGTTCCAGGAGGATCTTTTCCCACCAACTCAGAGTGGTGAACCCGCTCTCACAGCAGATGAATGGATAGAAGGTAAAAATTCTTCACCAAAGCTGATGGACCTTGAAGCTTTGTTCAAGGGCAAGGGAAAGGCTGCTACTACTGCAAAGAAGACTACTGGCTTGTCAGCACTTAAGGGAAAGTTGGCTGCCAAAAAAGGATCTGGTGCTGAAGGAAAAGAAGAGGTTTGTCAAACTTGTTTTATTACTTGTTATGGTATGATGATGATGGTCTTTTGGATGTAGTTAGTAATGGTGGTCAGCTGGGTGACCTGCACTAGAATTGATTTAAGTGAGAAAAGCTTGTGCAGCACCAATCCCACTCTCTTGCTGCTACAAGGCACGTGCCATCTGGTGCATGAATGCCACAAGGTGGCGCCAAGTAACAGTACAGTTATTCACCCATAACTGGGGAATGGTTGGAGATTGCCAGGATGTGTCCACACGCGGTGGGCCTGCACATTATGCCTTTAGGGCCCTTGCTACTCCAAGATCCCCCTCAGATTCTGCCTAGGACCGCAAGGTACCTAGTTACCGTGTGTCACCATGAGGAGGCACTGGGGGGGTCTAGACTAGGGAGAGGCTATGTACTGGCAAGAGGAGACTTATGCATTCTGCTCCTCCTTTTGCCTGAGCTAGCCAGCGGCAACAGCTGAAAACAAACTAGAAAAGGACTACCACTACACTGCTGCACTAGATGGCTATGCCACCAACACAATGGTATATGGTTATGGTTATGGATATGGCTACTGTAATTGAGGCCACTTTGACAACAAGAACTAATGGTGGAGATTTAGTGAAAACATGCATTTCAACTTAAGCCAATTCTAGCCAATCAAGAGCAAGTAAGGATCTGGATAATGTCTGACAATTTTGATGTTATCAAGAGACTGGGAATGAAACATTGTGGTTGGCTGATTTTAAGATTCTACTGATTGTGATCTCCCATGGTTGGCTCAAGTTTTCACTCTAAATCTTGATTGGTTCTCCTTTCCTAAGTGGTTCTAGTTACAGTAGCTGTGAAAAATTGATTAGTTCACATTCTTTTACATAATTGTCTTGTCTTGTTTAAAGTGCCCTTGACGCCTGAGACAATACTTTCAGCACTGATTCTAAATGAAGTAAATAGTTGAATGGTAAAATATTTAAGTCATGAAGGTTTATACTTCCAATATGTTAATGACTATGACGTCAAAGAAGGCTTCATTAAATATACAAAATTGAATTGGTTTGCCCAGGAAAATAGCAATCAACAATTATCATTATTCTCATGTTCTACATAAGGTTATTTTAAATTTATTCTCTCACACTGGCCAACATTTAGTATTTCTAGTTACAGTTACTACTCTCAAAAGCCTTCTCTGACGTCCTAGTCATTAACATATTGGAAGTTTAAACTTTCATAACTTAAAGATACATCACTCAAATCAAGAAATAATTTGCCGTTCAGCTATTTACTTAATTTAGAATCAGTATTAAAAGTATTGTCTCAGGGTTGAGGTGCACTTTAAATTTTAATTGAGTTTTGTTTTCATTAATGAAGATTGAAACAACCAAAAATCCAATATTGAACTGAATAATGCAGTCTAGGGGGGCATGCTTCTCATCTTTTGACTGTAATTCATATCATAATGATGTGAAAAAATAATCTGTTAACCATAAAATTGCATAACAGATTTACTGTGTACTTGTTTTCCAGGAAATGGATGTCAATAAGCTTCTGGATACATTGAAAACCCTTACCACCAAAGTTGCCAAACTAGAGAAAGCCAATGAATCGCTTGAAAAGAGAGTTTCAGCGCTTGAGCTGAAGAAAGAAAATGGTCAAGATGAAGAAGACGATGATTAAAATAATGGTGACCTACTTTGTACCTCCTTTTGTATTTGTTTTATGTCAGTGATATAAAAAGCTTAATTTACAAAATTGCTGATTTTTGATAACAGTTTTAAGGTTATCATTATCCAAAGTAGTTTTGTATGAAAATTAACAGCTATATAATTAGCTATATAGGACTTAGTTGTTGCACTCTTTAAAGAATTAAAAGCATTGAAGGTTCAAGCCATTGGACCCTTTGAATACAGCAATTATGAATGGTTGTTGATGATAATAGGCTATATCCACTAAGAGGTCATGTGACCCTACTGCCCTCAATCAAAGTAGCAGTGTAAAAATAACTCCAGAATGAAAAGAGCTTCTCAGTGTTAGTAGAAAGGCAAAGGTTGAGGTCAATTGATACAGAAAGAATGGCCTTGAAAATAAAATAAAAAAAAAAGGTTTGTATGGAAATGTGTAGGAAAACAAGCTTGTCATCCAATACATTTTTTATACAAATCCTTATAAATTAATTGATTATATGCTTAATTCCATTTCTTCTGTGTTTTAGTTTGTGCTGAAACTCCATGTTTTTACCAATATTTTGGCATTGCTACTTTGTTTGAGGTATAGAAGCTGGGTCACTTGACCTCAAAGTCCATCCAGGTGATCTCGTGCCCTCGTTTCTGGTTTCTATTTGCAAATCAGAGGAATTTTTGTTGCATTGCCAAAATTTCCATATTTATTTCTAAATGGTTGTCATTTCTTCAAAATATTTGCCAAAAATTCACTTTTTTACACAAATTTTCAAAGCTGATGAATGGAAATAGTTAACAGTCTGTTCTTTTTAGTGGTTTTAGTGAGAAATACTGGAAAAGGAGAATGAGTATTAGGAACTGTTGATTTTGACAAACAGTGCTTTGCACGCTTGGAGGCAAGATCAGCTGGATTTGGTCTACATTAGAGGGGTTTCTGCCTAGTAATAATCAATTCTTAACAAAAATTTCTTCTTTTTTTAACTTTGTGCTTAAAGGTGATGAGACAAATTGTTTATGTGTAACAACCCCTCCCTTGCCATAAAAATGTTTTTCATGAACCCTCCTTGGGTTTGCAACAAAAATGTACCTGTATTATTCTTGCAACGTTACATGGAAAATTGTTATTGTGTTACTTGACACTAAGGACAATTTTCTTCTGTTGCAGTTACCGCAAATCATGCAACAATTTGACAAATTTTGTTGACAAATTTTAATGAAGTTGTTTGTGTGGAAAATCGTCATTGAAATTACCCTGTGTAAGATCTCCTTTAATTTATGTGAGTAATGTTATAGAATATATAATATATAGTTGTATTTTAGTCCCATAAACTTAGAATGAGATACAACATATATTATATGCCACTTTTATTGAAGAATTTTTGATTGATATTGATACCAGAGGAAAAAAAAAAGCACCTTGAAACCTCCCAGTGTGTCTTATCTTAGCAAGTTACAAGTTACATAACAAGCCTTTTTTCTTAATTTTTTCTTGATGAATATTCAGCAGAAACCATATAGAGTACTGAATGGTGTGTAGTGTTGTTTTGATGCAACAATGAATTGAACAGGTTCCACTTTCTGCAAAATTTCAGATTGCTACAAGCCTAAGATAGGGCTGTCAGTCAAAGTTTTGAAATCACTTTGGTACTCTCATAACAAGAACCATAGTACTGCTTTGCTTATAATTATTTTTCAATTTGTAGAATATTTGAGATGCATGATAACATCTCATGGAGAGGTGAAGTATATCCAAATTAAGCTTTGGTGGACTAATTTGGATATGATTCTAAAACCTTACAAGAACAGTGTATGCTAAGGAAGCAGTCATTATTTATTGTTCAGTAGGGGGTGTATGATTGTTTTGCTTCAAATTCATTAAATTGTCTCATTCCCTCCTTTGCCATAAAAATGTTTTTCATAATCCCTCCTTCTGGGGTTTGCCAAAACCTGTATCTTTTTTCCCTGACCTTTCCTTCGATTCCCCAAGAAAATTTAAAAGCTTCCCCAACTTCTCCTCAAAATCCACCCACCCACTACCCCATCATAAATTATGACTGCTCCCTAATTAATAGGCCACATTTGATATATCAACATCCTAGCCTGATAGCAAGGCTTCTGCGAATAAAGCAATTGAAATAGCACCTTAAGGTGACTGGCTACTATTGGCCAAAGTCATGAAAAAACTTTTAAACAGCAATTTTCCAAAGCGAAATTTAATGCTGAGTTCAAATTTGAAAAGAAAAATGGGATGTCCTGAACTCGTTTTTGAGATATTCAAGCCTGAATATATCATACTCAGAGATTTTTGAAGGAAAGCTAACGAAAGTGTTACTAAATTATTAAAAAATCATATTGCAAAAAATATAAAGGCTTTGCGAAAAAATTTTTTACAAGAACTGAATTTGAAAATCATATTTCAAAAACAAATAAAAGGTAAGAATTTTCTAGAAAATCCACCAAAAAAGCAAGGTTTTGTTCATATAAATACTGAATTTTGTTGTCAAAAACGAACGCAAAAATGTGAACATAACGGTTTTTCTGTGAGTAAAAGTCATGAAAAATTTCTTAAATTTTCTGTAAAGCTTGATTTGAACTTGATGAATCTGAAAATTGAAAAATATATATAGTCCTGTGCAAAATTTGAGGGTTTTGCCCTCTTGAAGTTCAAAACACCAATGGTCCCTTATAAAAATTTTAAACGTCATCATGGAAACTCAGCGGTATTTGTGCGTGCGCGACCCTGTGGGCTCAAATCAAATGTTCAATAGTAGCCAGTCACCTTAATGGAAGAGAAAAAGAATATAAATTTGGATTTGTACAATAATGCTGTTGGGTTCAAAACACACTACTTTTTAAACTAAAATAATAAAGAAAATACCTTTACATAGGAACGCCATGCATAGTAAATTCAGTTTATTCACAACACCAATGGTACTTAGTAGTCATATTTGTGTCTACATGATGTACCATGTGATGGAAGCCTAGCTCACAATCAAACCAGAACTTTAAGATTTCGAACGTGGCCTACTGTAATGAGTGTACCTGACTTGAAAGGAAAAACGATTTGAGAGTAAACCCTAGAAATCAATAAAAATTGTTGATATAACAGCCAATTAGTTTTATTTTATTACATAATAGTTTAATAAGAGCTTGGATTCCAGCCTGTCAACAAAATGGTTGGTCGGCTGTTTGCCAATAATTCTAAATTGTAAACTTAGCTTAATATTTTTATAGACAGCCTGTTCCTTAAATTTAGTTTAAAAAATTACATCAATAAATATTTGTCTTTTATTTGACAAATTAAGAACACTGCTTTTTGAACAAATTGAATGTCAGGGTTTTTGATATCAAATTAAAATAAAAATAAAGTTTTTACACATTAAATAGTTTTGGTGTGAATATTGATAAAGGATTAGTTAGAAATTATAGGGGGAGAGAGTGAAAAAAGAAAGGGACCTTTTTTTAACTGAAAGAGAAGAATGAATTTAATAGGCCATTTCCGAGACATGCTCCAATTCCTCGAACAATAGTTTCATGCTGATTTTTTGCATGAAGCCTTGACTTTAAAACTATTGTTAGCTCCAATTCCCAGGGACAATAGTTTTAAAGTCAAGGATTTGTGTGAAAATCAGCAAATATAAGAAAACTGCTCGAAGCCTCAACTTGAAACTTGTGGGAATTGAAGTGTATCTTGGAAATGGCCTATCGTCACCAGGTTGGGTCAGTTGGTAGAGGATAGGTCTGTTATGCAGGACTGGAGGTAGTGGTTGAAGTCCCAGCCAGAACAACATCCAGGGTCTTAAAATAACTGAGGAGAAAGTGCTTGCCTTTGGGTTAGACTTTCAAGTCTCTATGGATAAGAACATAAAACTGTAGGCCCATTAGGGTTGACTTTACTTGGGACCTGTGTCCTGTTGTCAACACCTCCAACCTGTTTAAGGTTGTAAACTTGATGAACAAAATAAATCAAAAAAATTTGGGTACACATTTAGAGTTGTGAAACAAAAATAGTTGAGTGTAACAGCCAAAAAGAAAAGAAGACCAGACCATAGTTAATGGAGGGGAATGACAGTCCCCTCTACTATGAGAAAACCAAGAAATTAGAGTACCAATGTGTATTTGTATAATTTCTTTCACAGGTTAAAAACCAGGATGGGGAGGAGGAAATTGCATCAAGATGCTGAATTTTTTTCACACCCCCCCTAAAAAAATGCTACAAATTTTTCTCCCAATTTCAATAATTTTGAGATCCCCATCTAAGTAAAAATACTTTCAGACCCCCCCCAACCCTCCTCCTCCCCCTCCTGGTTTTTAATGAATGCAGCCACTGGTGGGGACTAATCACTCCCTATTTACCATTTTCCATATCTGTGGGTTTCCTTTGGTATCAGTGTTCATATACTTTGCATTTCACCCCAACCTAAAAAATCTTCAATCTGCTGTTGAGAATGCACACCATATATCCATGACATTATCCTTTCTGAATTTGCTTGAATGACCAAGGGAGAACCTACATAGCAAGCAGTTGATGTAATATATGCATAAAGTCTATTGTCTTCTATTGTCGTTCTATCTAT
>JANTNT010051665.1:0-12145 GCA_024752375.1 Entacmaea quadricolor | reverse complement strand
ATATTTAACTTCTCAAGAAATTCAAATATTTTTCATAGCAATTTTTGGACCCGTGTATAAGACAACCCCCATTTTTTTGATGGTTTTTTTGGTCTTAAAAGGTCGACTTATACACGAGTAAATATGATATGTCATTTTCATAACTAATGTTGTTATTATTTTTATGTCATATTGTAATGTGCACATGATGATTTTATAGAATATGCACAATATAAATAATAATAATAATAATAATAATAATAATAATAATAGTTATTATTATTAATTAGCTTTTTTGTGGTATACTCTTATGGACCAAGGTTTTTGTCATAGTATGGTCAAAATGACTATGGATTCACTCAGCTGCACCTCATGTTCACACTTTATTTTTAACATATTCCACAAAAACTATCATCTAACTGTTTTTTTACAACAGAATCAAAAAAAGTTTGAAAACTAAGGAAAACAAACACAGTGCGCACATGTTGAGAAGTGTCAGCACCATCACCCATAACTTTATAGACCATGGTCAGGAACCAATCAGGACATGAGAAATTTACATGTTGTGTTTGGTAAAAAATAGCAATACAATATATATATTTGTTGTGCAATAGGTTACAAGCACATTTTGCATACTGTACCTTGGGACACTTAAGCTCCCACGGCATATTAGCCATAACATCAACTGCATCAGCACCACCTACACCTACACATACTCCACCTAGACCACCTATACATACATAAAACCAAAACAGAATTTTAATCTATAAAAAAAAAACATGTTACTTTCATCGGAGCACTACCCATGTATGTAGGCAGCATGGGGTTGCTTAGCAGGTAAGAGCCTTGCCTCTCCAGTGATCAGTCTGATTCCCAGACTTGGCATCATGCAAGTAGAGTTGATTGTAGGTTCTGTCCCTTCCTCAAAGTGTTTTTACTCTAGATTCTCCCATTTTCTTCCAATTACAAAATCAACATCAGCTCTACTCGCATGACAGTGGATCACATTAGTGAGAAGCAATCTTCCATAGTTATGTGGATATCATGATTCCTCCAGCCAAAATAGATAACTGCCCTCTTAGGAAATAACTGCCCTCTTAGAAAATAAATGTGTGAATTCCTAATTGACACATACCTCCATTAGGTGTGTGACTGTCTGTACCAATGAGCAGTACACCAGGAAAGGCGTAGTTTTCCAGTACTATCTGATGTATAATACCACTTCCTGGCTTCCAGAACCCAACACCATACTTAGCTGAAGCACTTGCCAGGAAGTCATACACCTCTTTATTGATATCCTTAGCTACCTGTAGATCTTCAGTGCCTCCAACCTTGGCTTCTATAAGATGATCACAGTGGACGGTAGAAGGAACAGCAACCTATGATATCAATAAATTTAACAAAATGAGATACTTTTATTTGTACTTTTATTAACAATGGCTGGAGTCAAAAAGTCCAAAACTCACATAGGACAAAGGACAACAAGCTATTTCACTGCAGATTTTGAAGCCCAGGTACATACATACTGAACACCATAAATTACAAAACTTTTTACAATATTTTTATAATCATAATAAACAACAGAAGCAGAAAGGACACCCTAATCAAAGTCAGCATTGTTGTCTGTCCTCTTTGTTTAAATTTATGCTAAACCTTAGCAAATCAGATTACACAATTACACAACTATTGTAAAAATACTTATCAAAATCATGAATAATTAATGAGGAAAAGAAATCAGAAGCATGGAGAAGTTTAGATCTTTAAAAAAGTAAGAGAAATCATCCTGATTTGCATACACTTTAACTTGGATTTTTGTAGCCAAATTTACTTCTACCTTGAAAATTTTAGAACATGAAATAACTGTAGACAGTAACCTAGACATATGATAAGTCAGATAAAATATTCGCAGTTGACCTTTATGGGCGTGGTTCAAAATTAATTTTAAAAGAAGACTTTAAAATACTTTAAAATACTTAAAAGTAGCAAGCTAAAAAATGCTTGTGGCCTTGAAATCTACCGGCAAAAATGAAGCATCATACAATTGTATGTTTATGTAAATTAATGGGCACAAGGCAAATATCAACACGCAAAAAAATCCAAGATCACTTGTTTTCTGAAAGCAAAAGTGAAAATCAACTCACTTGTTGAGTTAATGTATGTGAATTTCAAATCCTTCCTGCAGCTCAACCTTTAATGGCCATAAAGGTCTCCTGCTATCCAGGTGATCTTGCATTCAAATACGTGTGAAAAAAAGTGATTTAAAAATAAATATGGAAATTTTGGCAATGTGACAAAAACACTTCTGATTGGGTAATAAAAACTGAAAATGAGAGCACCAGATCACCTGGATATTTGAACTATTATACATTATGGAAGCTGCAGATGAAACCCAAAACTATTTACCTTTGGTAATCCACTAGATATAAACTGAAGCATAGCCATCTACAAATACAAGACATAAATTATGTTGCACTGTTAGTACTTAAGGTATGAAACATGTTTATCGTATTCATGAATAATCAATGTCAGATGAAAACCCAATAGAAATCATAAGTGTGAAGGAGGTTTGTAATTCACCCTGATTTGTGTCAACGTTACATGTACCTTGGATTTTCTCAGCCAAATTCACTTGTATCTTGAAAATTTTAGTAGAACATGAAATAACTAACCTAGACATATAATTACTAAAGACACAACAGACTGGTGCTTTGCCAACTGAGCTAACTGAGTGGCAGTTTACTGTCCAATTTACAAGAAGACAAAAACATAGAAGGAGAAATACCTGAGCTGTAGCATCTTGCATGGCAACTCTGTCAGGCCTAAGTTTAAGGTATGATTCACCTCGAACAATATCCTGAAAAAAGAAACATAGGTACCATTATGAAATAATAATTATATGATAGAGGGTGAAATGTACTCTTACTTTACTCAGTAAAAGGTGACAAGATTACTTTTCTTGAATTAAAGTGTAGCATGCTAGGTATTCAAATTAAATCCAAAATAACTTCACCAAAGGACTTAGAAACATTTGAAGATTTACTCCTTTGAAAATAAATTTAGTCGGCATAGGAACCTTAATGCTTGGATGCATAATGCAACAGTGCATGCAACATTGCCATCAACACTGCAGAAATATGACTCATTTTTAACTCTGTGAAGATGCGTAACAGCCTCATATTTTGCATTCGTTATTATTAGATTAGTAAAGAGAAAAATAAATTTAAGCCCTTGGTAGGAATCGAACCCCACATCTTCTGTTTACTAGTCCGACGTGTTACCTCTACACCACAAGGACTAACCAATGCAGCCAGTGTGCCAGTGTTGCCAGCATGGTTAGTCCTTGTAGTGTAGAGGTAACACTTCAGACTTGTAAACAGAAGATGTTGGGGTTCAATTCCTGCTAAGAGCTTAAAGTTTAAAGTTACTGTATTTTTCTTTTATTCATTCTCTCTTATATACACCAAATGCATTAATTTATCTGTCATTTCTAATTGGATTGGTAGGTCATTGTTGACGTTAAAGATATATTTCACCTGTTCCTTTGGGTCGTCAAGATGAGAATAGACAATCTTCTCAGCCAATGTTAATGGTTTGTTTAATCTGGTTTGGAGAACAAATAATCGTTTAAAAATTTGCAATAACTGAAATCACTTTAACAGTAATTGAATCATAAAACAGCAAAAGAAAAATCTACCTTTCTTTGATGATCTTCAAGTTGCCATCTAGCCTTTCATAAGGTATGTAATGATCTGGTTCAAACTTACTCATTGATGTCTACATTAATAAAATTAATAAACCTTACTTGAAAAGTAATATTGACAGCATGACTAACAGACTTGTGATTCCTCTACTTTTTAACATCCCAGTTCATTTGAGGTTCTTAGGATTCTAATTTGCTATGTGATGATTTGAACTAACACCAATGCTGTGACATAGGCAGTGGAGAAAAAAGTGGGGGGGGGGCTAATAAGTGACACTTTATGAGAAAAGTAGGGAGCTAAGTACTTAAAATGTATGGAATTTTTTTGAAAAGTGGTGGAGCCCCCCAGCTCCCCATCTGCACCCCCCTGTGTCAGTTTTTGTATGAGTGGGAAATGTATGGTACTGAGAGTCTTGAATGGCTTCTGCTCTGAACCAATCAGAAAGAAAAAAGGCACCATCCAATCACAGTGCTTAAATACAAAAGCTATTGCTGGAGGTCTTAAAATAACTGAGGAGAAAGAGCTGTCTTTGTAATAATATCTGCAAATGGTTGGACTTTCAAGTCTTCTTGGATAAGGACTTTAAACTGTAGGCCCTGTCTCCCATCCCTTCCTTAACCTGTATTATGGGGGGCATTAAAGAACCTGTTGAATTGTTCATAGAAGAGTAGGGGATTGTCTCCCGGTTCAACCGCCTATTCCAATTGGAGGCATAACATACTAATTATCTTATGATTTTAAGCTGCGCGGTTGCCAATGGCGCCTTGTAATGCAGCCTGTAAAGTCCTCCACTGATGACACTGAACTGTGAAGTGCATTGAGACATTGTGAAATGCGCTATATAAGCACCCACTATTATTATTATTATTATTATTATTCAAGAGTCACAGTACCATGTTTCCCACTCATAAGAAATCCACTCTCCCTATCTTACCTTTTGCCATATTGTTGAAGATACTGATAAGCAACGCACAGAGTGCACTGTTCTCAAAGATGATAATGCCTAAGAAAATAAGAAAGACATTATCTCAGGTGATTATTTCAAAGGACAGTTTCTAAGGCACCTGTCCAGTAAAATCTCCCTCCTCCCCCTACAGCCACCCATGAAGCATTCACTTTTTACTGAAATGAAAGTTACATGAACAGAGGCAAAAATGAAAATCTTGCCCACTTGTTTTTTCTGCAAATTAAATTGTGAAGAAAAAGGTATTATTATGAACAAGCAAAAATGTCTTTTTTATTTTAATATTTTGATAAGAAACAATTCATATGTCACTGAGTTATGAAATGCTTAAGCCATGTTAAGCATTATAGTTAATTATATTAAAAAGAGTATTTCTTCTTCTTCAGGTCAAAGAATCAATTGATGGGTAGATCCAGGGTTAGTAAAAGGTTGGCTAGCCACCTCCACTTGACCATTTTATTTTACCATTTTCTTATAATTTCCCAAAGATAGATATATAATTTGAGGGTTGTCCAATACTCTGACAAATTTATGAATAGCACTGTATTATATCCACATATCAAGAGATTAACAATATGATACAATAGGCCATTTCCAAGATAGGCTCCAATTACCCCGAACAATAGTTTCAATTCGAGGCTCCATGTGAATCACATATATTTGCTGTATTTTCAAACAGAGCCTCAAATTGAAACTAATGTTCGATGGAATTGGAGCATATCTCGGAAATGGCCTATTGAGAATGACAGACCTGTCTTGTTTTAGGGTAATCAACACCTACAGCCTTTATTGTTCTCTATTGTTTATGCTATTGTTCTATTGTGCGATGGATGAATAGAACAAAGAATAGATGTCCTAAATCATGACTCATATGGAGAATGATGCATTACAATAGAATATAATACAATGCTGTGCATAAATTTGTTGGGGTATTGGCAGAACAAGTTAGTTTCATTTACATGTACATCATTAAGGAAAGGTTCATCTAATATGAAGAGAGGCCATGTTGATTTTCAATTTTAAATTTTAATTAGCCATCCCCATGTACGACAAAACTAAATCTGATTTGCCAGTGGTTGCCGTGGTGTGGCACTGTATCCTTTCCTGACCGAGAAAGAGGGAAGGAACTATTTGACATGTTTAATGACCCCACGTCCAAGAAATCTGATCCTGGAAAAGTCATTTGATGGTTATTTTGGGTTCTAGAAGAACTTTCTTTTATAGAAGGAAGACCATAAAGATCTCTCCAATATTATGAAGACTGCAAATTTCTGAAAATAATGATAACTGTAACTGAAATAACTTGTTTGAATATTATAACTGTCGAATGACTTTTCCTAGATTGGATTTCTTTGATATATGGTGGTCATGAAACGTGTCGAATAGTTCCTGTGCTCCCTCTGGGTCAGGGAAGGATATAGTTCTACACCATGGCAACCATTGGCCAATCAGACTTAGGGCTTAAAAATTGTTTTCTCTTTATTCATTCTATCTATATACACCGAATGCATTTGATATACTTTCATATCATTTCTGACATAATTCTATGCATACCCAAATTTACAGTGTTCAACTTACCCATAGAGAAAATAATGCCCTGGGATCCCTGCAGTTACCTCATACATTACATTAACTGGCTGTTTTTCCAGCGTGGTTAGTCCTTGTAGTGCAGTGGTCAACACATCGGACTAATAAGCCAAAGACGTGGGGTTCGGTTCCCGCCAAGGGCTTAAAATTGTTTTCTCTTTATTCATTCTATATATACACTGAATGCATTTAATATACTTTCATATTAAGGCTAATGGTTTGTTACAAGAAAATTTTCAGCAAATAAAGCTTGAATATAGTGGAAAATTGTGCTGATTTATTTGAATATCCTGGATATAACAATTTCCTGATGGAAGGGTTATTGGTGTTTGGTTGTGTGGTGGTTTTTGAGGTGATTGATGTATTTTTAGAATTTTATTCAGCTATCCAAATCAGGTGGTAGCGATTGGAGTCTCAAGCCTTTAAATCTTTCAAGTAGTGTAGGGGAAAAAATAGAAAAAATGGCTAAAAACCACCCAGGACATAGCAAAATATCATCAAGAACAATGTAAGACCAAAATATGACAAGAATATTGAATTTAAATTTTAAGGTATTTTTCAACCCACACATTTACTGTAATCAGTGTGTTTGTACATTGAGTACAAGACCATTGCTTGGCCTGTCTGTGATACAACAACAGCCTTTCTTTGTCTTTTATATACTTTGGAGAGTATTTTATATCCAGAGTCAGGTTATAGATAGGAAATTGGCATGGAAAACAAATTGGGGGGCTGGGTGTTACAATTGACTGGTGCATAAATTGTACATTTTTATGTACATCTATACAATTTTTTATCTGATTCAATTATCTTAAAGAAATGTTTAGAATGCTACAAGACAGTGGCATAGCAAGACACCAAATTTCACCGAATTTTCTTGGGGGTGAAGACTCCAAATTTTGGGGGAACAGCTACCCAAAGATGTTTAAAAAAGGCAATAAATGAAATATTTGGGGGGACAGCTGCTCCCCTTGCTACAAGATATTAATATTCTAGCCTTTAATTAACCAACAAACATGCAGTTTTATACCACAAAAGCATTTACTGTAAATGATATGCTTTATTAAAACCACACAAGCAAAGAAAATATAAACAATTTCATATTAAGGACATTCATGGTCATTGTTTCTACACATCCTTTCTACACACAAGTGCACACTCTTTTTATATAAGCAAGGAACGCCTGACTGAGTTTTGACTTATAGGGAACATTAGGATCAGAAACTTTGTGTGGAAATAACTCAAAAATGAAGTTGGTGAGCCCCCTTTTTTATTCCTTTATTTTAAAGTAAAATATATTATCTAACTTTGCAGAAAAAAAAAATAAAAATCTGTCTAGTGAATCAAATCGAAATTATATATTTTGTGTTTGATTGGAATACAATTTCAGGTAATTTTTAGACTGCAAGTGCACACTCTTTCATCCTGCAAACTTTTTAAAAAATCTGACTAGAGGATCTTTTGTCCATGAATGTCCTCAAAAGTTTATATGATGACATCTTATACAATATTGCACAAGTCAGTATCTTTAGTAATAGATGTTGCTACATATTTTATTGCAAATAAAGATTTAATTAGAATAATTCAATCAAAAACTGTCGTACCAAGAAAAACTGTAACAAAATTATTGAGGTAACTAAAATTTAAATAAGCTTAAGCTTAAATAAGCTTTTGCTTGGAGGTCTTGTGTTGAACCGTTTTTTAAAAATATCTAAAGCTATTTAATTTACTGGTCCAGAAATTTTTTAAGATATACAAATAAAGCACGACAGAAGTAAAACCGTTACCACGAAATTATAAATTCAAAATTATTTGAATAAAAAAATCTGCTCCACAAAACGACGTTTGTGAGATTCACACACTCAACTTCAAAAGCTTTGTTTGAGCTCAAAAAATAACGACATGATAACAAATACGCTAAGGTGAGACACATACTTACCTGTATGGAGAAAAACCGCTGCATTTTTCTTAATTTATCTCTCAAATAATGGCCATAAACTTCATGAATGAGAAAAACTACGGTTTGAAGTCCTTCCTTGCTCGGTATATAAATACTGCGCATGTCATAGATTTTTCGCTGTGCGAAACCACAGGTAACCCAAAACAATTAGATGTAATTTTAAAAAGACTGGTCGGTAGCTCTAGTCGGTAAGTTTTTTCGAAATATTTCACTAAGTTGACGCGAAACCCATAAATTTTAAAGTTACATTGATTTGGAAAAACTATATTTTCGCTGCACATTTTGAGTATTTATTCGTAATCTTATATTTCACATAATTATAGATTTCATTAAAATTTTCTTTCAGGGAGCATTCATTTTTTGGAAGGGGGAAATGATGACCACCCTTCTTCTACTAATAAATATTTGGTGACCCTCCCCCCTGGATTCCTCCACCCCTCCCCCTTCTAAAAAATGAATGCTCCCCTAAAGCATATTTTTACAGAACTCTTCATCTAACAAGCTTACTTTAGGGACTGGTCAGTATTTATCGAGGTGGGGGCTGGTGCAAATAGGGGGTGGGTCATATATTTTCATGCAAGCTTTATGGGGATGTTGTAAGAGAATGTATGTGGAAAGGGGGTGGGGTCGTTAAAAGTTGTGCATGACATTTTTCATTTGCACCAGCCCCCCCTCTCGATAAATACTGACCAGTCCCTTATCAATATATTTAGATCAAATTTGTTCATTATAGGGTAAACTTACAGTTTAATAATTTAATTCAAACTTGAGAGATATGGAGACTTTTTTAAATTTTAATTTCTTATCATTTTTCGTGTAATATCAAGTCCTTTGATCCAAAATTCATTTTTCATTCTATTTTTATCTACGACACAATCAGGTTCTTGCAGTGTTTTGGTAGGGACTGTGTGTCCCAGGTCTTCAGGTGGATCCCCCATAGTAAAAATGGTAGTAAGGACACAGCAACGGCACAAGCCCATACATAGGAACTAAGGTGCGTGAGCCTAAAAATGAAAAGTTTAATTTGATACCAACATTTGAAATAGCATATACAATAATTATTACTGTCACAATAACATAATTAATTACCACTGTCACCATCATTATCATTATCATTAAGCAGCACCAGCACCTTCATTGGCATCGTCATCATCATCATCAGCATCAGTCATCACCATCATCATCATATTTTATTTATTTATTTATTCATTTATGACTCCATCAATAAACAGCTTTCAGAAATCTTGTCCGATAAGGATTCTTTTGACAAAGCAAAAGCTGTTTATCAAGATGCATTAAATAAAAGTGAATACAAATACAATCTCAAGTACAAGGAACCAGATAACCACCTCCCACGCATACGAAGAAACCGTTGAAGGAACATGTATAATCCACCCTACAGTAAAGATGTGAAAACTAATATTGGAAAATGCTTTCTTTCATTAATTGACCTACACTTTCCTAAATCTAATCCTCTTAACAAAATATTTAATCGTAACACCATCAAATTAAGCTATAGTTGTATTCCTAATATAAAAAACTGATATATAGATAGAGATAGATAGATAGTTTATTATTAATCCTTTGCAGCCAGTTAGGCTGAATTACAGAACTATTTACAAAAGAAATATAATAAGAAAAATGCTAATTAAAATTCTAAAACATCAGACACATGACTAAAATTAAAAACTCGAAAGCTAAACAAAGTGTTACAAACCAGTGGACGCAGCTGCATGTGTGTGTATATATGTTAGTCATTAATATGTTATCTATACCTTTTCATATTTGCAAGTTTACATATTACAAGCCACATGATGACAAGTAAAAGACCACATAACTCTCTGAAGATAAAGATATAAAATGTTTTTTAACTATTGTCCTTAAAAAAGGTGGGCTAGTGGAATTGGATGGGCATGTTAACTATTTTTGTGATATCACATGCAGCCAGCCAACTCTAATGAAGTTTATATAATAATTTGAAAAACTCTGTCATGAGCAAAAGCAATAGCAACTCTATAAGAGACTGTTCAATATTTTACCAGGAGGGGGTGTGGTTGGTGATTTATTGGGAGCCACCAAAATAAAAAGAGGTTTATATGAGGCCAGCAATTTTCTGTACTGAGAGTTAAATGGGGGTTAGGGATGTGGTTTAGAGGGTGAATGTTAAAAAGGTTTTTGAAGGCAATGACCCAAAAAGTACAACCTCCACTATCCTTCTGGTAAAAAAACCTTTCCTTGAGATTTTTCTTTGTTGATTACCTTCCCTCTTCATGGCTGAGTGGATTGGAGGAGCTTTTTTCTATCTGTTGTGATACAACAGTAGAAAGATAAAGTGCACCAATAATACAAGCAGCAAGGTGACTGGTTGCTAAGGCTTTCCACAAGAAATAATCTAATGAGAGAAGTGTTTCAATGTATAAATATCAATACTTATTTTTAAACTTAATTTTTATTAAAAAGAGAATAAATGATTCTTACAAAGTTGAAATTAAGGACCTCTCTCAAATTTGCTTGAGTGAGCACGAAACATTGGTTTCAAGACAAGGCAGAGTTAATGATGTTTCAAACATTTACTGTATTTTATCAAGCTCTGTATTGTCTTGGAACCATTGTTTCATGGTAAATCAAGCACATTTGGGAAAGGTCTATTTTTTTAACATGAAACAGTAGTGTATTTCACCCCTATCCCTTATGTTACAACATCCTCAAGTCATATCATAACATAGTTAATATAGAGGATTATTAACTACAATCATAACAAGAATACCTACTTTGGACTGGAAGGTATATTACTATAGCTGCACATAGAAGACATGGAATACTATAAACAGTCTGAAAATGATAATTAATAATAATGATTTAATTTAACTTTTTAATTTTAATTAACTAGTATAATTATATATACAATTCTTTATATATTTTAAAGACTTCAACTTTCTAATGTTTTTTTTTACAAAATTTCTCACCATCCAAATGGCTGGATCAGGATCATTGATCTTTGAAAAAAAAAATTGATTAATAAATTTAAATTAGACTTAATCTAGAATAAAGAAGAGAAATCTATGAAATTTTGACATACTGAATAAATCATAGTGAAGATGACAATAATGATGCTGATTTAGGTGAAAATTGTGATGGTGATGGTAGTGATGGTAGTGATGGTGATGGTAGTGATGGTGGTGGTGGTGGTGATGATGAAGAAACAAGGGATCCAAAACCAAAATTGAACAAGGTGATGTCATTTTCAATGTCATAAGGACAAAAAACAAAATGGAAAAAAATGGGGGTTGCAAAGGGGGAAAAACCCCTGGACCCCGCCTGGACCCCCCTGGGTCCACCCTTGGGTAGTGGTGCTGAATGATGATGATCAGGGATGGATGCAGGATGTCCCAGATGAGGAATTTGTCAAGGTGGTGTTCCAGATGCAGAAATTTGAAATTTGTTTGAGTAAAGTGGGTGTATGGGGTGTCCAGTGCAGTGCAGGACATCCCCTGGATCTGTCAGTAATGATAGTGGTGGTAAAAGTAAGGGTGATAGTATGGTTATGGTAGTTGATGGTGGTGATCATGTCAATGAGATTATTGGTGGTGGTGGTGGTGGTGGTTGTGATGATGATGATGATGATGTATATGATGTACCTGGACATATGCAGCCAATGCCAGGAAGACAGACATAACAGCATTTGCTATACGCCACGGCCAAGGACAAGCCTTGACAATGGTATCCTGTTCAGAAGGTATTGAAATTGCTTTCCATTCACTCATCATCTTAATGGTAAGGATGATATCTTGACTTGAAGATGGAGAGAAGTTAATTAACAATTAGACCTCGAGGACGAATGGACTACAAATCAATAGCCCATGAGGCCGTAAGGCCAAATGGGCTATTTGAATCGTAGTCCATGAGGCCGAGAGGTCTAATTGTTTTAGTATAAACCTACTATTCGGTCAAATA
>JANTNT010051554.1:0-12145 GCA_024752375.1 Entacmaea quadricolor | reverse complement strand
TGGGGTAGGGTATGTAAAATCCAAATTTAAGGTCTGGGATAGGGTCAGGGTTTTGAGGACCTGGCGGCACACCCCCATCCATGTTGGGGTGGTAGAACCCCCGGGTTATGCGAGAGGCGCAGAATACACACAAAGAAATGTGAATGCTTCCGCAGCAATAGCACTCATGGAAAGAGTTCTAGAAAATAGAGTTGATGATATGATGTAACAAAGACAACAAATATTTTATGAGAGACCTCTTATCACTCGCATGCTCCGCGCAATATCTCGCGTGCTTTGCTAAAGCTAAAATGATTGCACTTTGTGCGTGTACACAAAACTAAGGCATATTTGTATTTTTGCACGGATTCTGCCTAAGGGGTCAACCATTTAACTTTTGATGTGAGGGGGGAACTGGTAATTTTGAACAAATTAACTATGAAAAAAGAAATAGGCAAAAGAAAAGTACATATCAGAAAAAAATACTGCGGCAATTTCCAGTAAATAAAGAAAAAGAAAGCAAGGCGGAAAAAGAAAACATGTTCAAAAACAGTAGACCAGAAAAAATTTCTTGCAAGATATTGTACAGGGAAAAAATCCTCCTCCACTAAAAGTAGAATGCTAGGCTCCTAATTGCTGCATTAAGTTTACGGAGTGTGCCTGTGCGATTTTCGTGATACTAGTTGCATGTCTAAGGTCTAATAGTGCTCACCTGCATCTTTAACACTCTTGTGCGGAACAACTAGCAAATCTAGAGTGGCTGCAGTTAACCCTTGAAAGAAAATCAATTGTTATCATATAAAGTGAAGTCATTTAACCCGTGAAACAAAACTACTAATAGTTTAAATAGAACGTAATAGTCAAATAGACTCAAATTAAGAAAACAAAGGAATTAGAGTCTACTAATATGTATAGATCGATTTTACTCGATCCCTGGAGAATGAAATAACAATGGCGGCAAAATTGGTGGTCCTTGTGTAACAGTAGAAGCTAATGAGGAATCCTTTGTTTGAGGTATACACCAATAATGATCGTAATAGTGAGACAGTCGAATTAAGTATCCTTAATTTATTAAACTCGTTTTTATTACCTACAACCCATCCATCGATTCTATGAATTATACACTGACGCAGCTCATACTAGATTAATCACTAGTTTTCTCTTGTATCACGACTAAAAGTACCGACTTCTATGCAGTCTTGGCTTGGTGCTTGACGCTTTTGATTGGGACAACGATTTTTGAAAAAGGTGTATAGAGCGTTTTCATGTGACGTCATGGCGGCCATGTTGGTGTACCTCAAACAAAGCATTCCTCGTTAGCTTCTGTTGTTACACAAGGTACACCAACATGGCAGCCATTGTCATTTGATTCTCCAGGGATTGAATGAAAACGCTCTATAACAAAACACTTACTGACTAGGACCTCGAAAAAGCAGTATGTTTATCGTTGGTCTCGGGGGCATAAAACATACTGTTTCCCTATAGGTCCTTTTAAATAAGTACGTGTGCAGTCAAACCTACTGATGCGTTCCATTCGAGATTGGAAGATTCAATTTGCTTTTTAAAATTTAATTTCAATCTTTATTTGAAACTTACAATAATGAATCGAGCTTGTAAATTTGAAAAAAAGGTCTTGATTGAAATATCGATTTGTGATTCAAGTGTGAAAATTTTAAGTAATATTTTAAGTAATAGTGTTTTAAATGACTTAAGACACTAAGGAATAATTCATAAGCTTCTGGTCCAATAGATCGCCCATTCACGTCACAAACATGGACCTTTGTACTTTGATAGAGGATTGAATGGCACTGTCATGCGCAATGACTTCATAAGACATTCCCACATGGTAAAGATCGCATGCAAAAGTCAAGATAGAGGCGCTTATCGATGCCATTTGTGGGTCGTCGGTGATCGAATGTGAGACGTACCTTGATGAGGCTTTAAGTCTTCATCTAAATTTGGATGCACCTGATGTCTCTAATGAAGTCATCCCTCATTAGCATTAAAGATCACTTGAAAACTAGAGAGGACTTTCTCGAGTATAAAGGTCCATGCACGTGACGTGTAAGGGCGATCCAATTATTCTTAAGTGTTTTAATGAAGGAAAAAACTTGTATAGTCATTTTTAAAAGCATTTGTGTAGTTAGCCAGTTTTGTTCATCAAATAATCCAGTAAAATCATTATTTGAATATTTGAAGTTTACAATATTGAAATGACATTTCCGGCGAAAAATAAATTGAAAAATAAATTACAACCTCGATAGGAACGCATCAGTAGGTTTGACTGTAAATAGTCAATATTTAACAGTCGCCGAAAGAAAACAATGCTATGAAGAACGACTATTGTCTATTAAATTAATATCTGTTGCACAGGTTTATTACTATCTCTTTAATTACAAGAATATTATCGCATAAAAATAACTAATATAAATGATTATTATAAAATAACTTCCAGAAATCCCGTGTTCTGATTGGCTGAAGAGCGTGTTTTTAAGAGAGTTTAAAACAGAAATTTTTGAATTATTTTATAAAAGCAATGAAATTCATTTTCCATGTTTTAAATTCTTATAAAAACACGCCGGATGTTGGGAGAACACGAGAAAAGTTTGAAAATCACGAGGCTTCTTATTGCTTAATTAGAAATGATATTTATAACTTTGATCCAAAAACCAAAGAGATTGAAGAGAATAGCACAAGCGTTGATTTTATTTTCTTTAATTCCAGGGACTTGTGACGTATTTATTGCTTGGAAAGGGTGTTATAGTCGAGCTTCAAACAACTTGAAAACTGCTTTTGAATATGATGAAATATTTCGAGACCCGCCTTTAACTGACCAAAGAGTTGAAGAATGGAGAGCTCAACTTTCCAATTTAGCTTGCCGCTGTGCAAACGAATCTTTCAAGTGGGATTATGACTATTTCGCCCTTCAGTTTTATTGTAAGTTTTTACGTTGTTTGCCGGTAATATAGAATTTGCATGATGACGTCATATACTACAACTACCAGAATGCTTTGCCCTCTTTCTTTTGTTTAGTAATTAGCGTCAATTGTTCTGCTATTCTCAAGAGGGAATAAAATTTTGAAGAAAGAAAATTCGTAAAGCATTCTCGTAGTTGTATTTCAATGACGCAATTGTGCAAACGTCTTTAGTTATTCATCCAGCTGAGTTCCCCGAAAGGAATTACTGGTTGTCTATTTTGGTTACATTGTTTTCTTTCGACTGTTACTCACTGTATTATACATTTTTCTTTCACGGGCAAAGTAAAATCCCTCTATATAGTAAAATGTTACACAGGAATGTGACTGCAATTGTACAAAGCTCTTTCTGTGGTATATTCTGTTTAATACATCATTACGAGACCTTTAAACCTATAATTCTAGATAAAAAAGGGTTGAAGAGCTTTTATTCTAGTTTTGAAAGCAAAAGGCTTTCACTGAAAGAAAAGCTATTCGAGTATTGTTTGCATTCTTCCGTGCACGAATCTCATTGGTCGAGTCGCTGGCTTCTTGTGCTGATTGGTTATACTTCAACTTGTGAAAAAATGCTATACGCCATTCTGATTGGATCCTGTATCACTGTTTTTCCACGGCAAACAATACACCATTTCCACGCGCATGCGTAATGTTCACTTGAGTTCGATTATGGGGCACTTCGAATTTATAGAGAAAAGAGTGAGTTTTGATTTAAATTTTGCCTTACCTCTTATATTATCACAGTTCCTTAATCTCCAGAAGTCCAAAACAACTCTCAGACACCTTATCTTGGATCGTGTTTCTTTTATGTGGAATGCCCGGCTTTAAAATGCTTCCCAAGTCAGCTAAAAAAATAAGCACAATTAGCCGAACATCGGCCATACTTTATAAATGACCGGAGATGCCGTACAGTTATGCAGGCTCGGAGCATCTTTCAGGAGATTGAGTTGACGTCCATAAGTCTAGATTGAAGGTTTAAGTATTCCTTTCCTTCAAAAAAATTACCGAATAAAACTACGTAAAAGAACCTCTTTGACGGTTCCAAAACTGTTTGAAATTTGGTAAATTATGGACGAGTATCCCATTGTTCTTCTTGCCAAATTTAAAGGGCGAGCTCCACTCCGTTTTAACTACACGTTTTTTAAAAAGAGCGTTCGGGAAAAAAAGAGTCAGTCTTCGCCATTTTGCTTTGTTATTAAGCTTAGTAACCACCCTGGGTGTTACACAGGCAAACCAATCCAAAAAAGGTCTTTTTTTTATTTTGACGGTAAAATCGGGGGGGGGGGGGGAATCATGTCGGACGAATTAGCTAGAGTTAGGGAAGAATTAGAAACTTTATGGTTGGTCTACAATGATGTCCCACTTTTGTGCTAGCAATGACATCCGCTGACTGTATAGAATTGTTCGCGATGTCACGTATGAAAAAATAGTGTATACATTTCATTAAGAGACTGGTCATTATTTAAGTGAGAGGGGGTGGAGGAGAAATTGGGGGCCCTTAAAAATTTTTGGAAAGAAATTGGGGGATCTTGAAAGCTGAGAATGACATTTAAAGGGGGGTCCTGAAGTCCCTTTGATAACTTATATAGTCCCAAAGGGGAACTCCCGAAAAAAATAAATGCTATCAGGGTGGGGCAAAATTTTTTGGCATCAAAGGCAATTTCTCTTCCACCCCCCTCCGACTTGAATAATGACCAGTCCCTAAAGGTCTATTCTCACTGAACAGATTTCACTCAGACAAACACCACCAATCTTTTTCTAAAGTTTTTGTTGTCCGCATGTTAAAGAAGCAAAAACAAAAAGCATTCTAGAAGTATTTATTAATAGTTTACGGTGTTTTAACCCCCCTCCCACTCTCCAAGAAAAACAACAGACATCAAATAACACAAAAATACCTGGCCATTTCTGAGATACACTTGAAGTCCCGCGAACAATAGTTTTAAGTTGAGATTTCGTGAGAAAAAATACAGCAAATACAGGAAAACTTTGCACAAAGCCTCGACTTGACGTAAGCTTCGAAGTATCTCGGAAATGGCCTTTTAGTTTTTATTTTGTCTAAACCAAACTTTTTCTATTTTAACAAAAACAGCTGTCTGTTATGGGGCAGTAAACATAAAGAACGTTACAGACCGCAATGAAAACGTTTGTGAAAAAAGCAGTATATCTGACTGCAAGAAAAAAGGTTCCCTTTGTTTTCGAATTGGAAGCAATAAAGAATTCGCCGTCTACAAATTAGGTAAGTAACTTTTTGTATGAGATTGACTTAAAAAATACAAATAAAACATTTTACATACACATTGTAAATTGAATAAATGCCCCTATTTTGAAAAAAAACATCAGTTTTAAATCGATACGCGTTAATATTGAAGCTATACTCGTTAATGCTGAAGCTATATATGATGTAGTTTAATGCGCACCTATTTCTGTCTCAATACTCGTTAATACTGAAGCTATATATGATGTAGTTTATTGCGTATCTATTTCATTCTTAATACTCGTTAATACTAAAGCTATATATGATGTAGTTTATTGCGCACCTATTTCATTCTTAATACTCGTTAATACTAAAGCTATATATGATGTAGTTTATTGCGCACCTATTTCATTCTTAATACTCGTTAATACTCAAGCTATATATGATGTAGTTTAATGCGCAACTATTTTTGTAGCAATACACAATAATATCACGTGACCCGTATGGACCGGAGCGCCGCTCCTATGAAAACCATTGACAAAAGTCACGTGATGGGGTATATACGCTTAGTTCGGAAAAACGCGTACGCTGCGCTCGTTCCGTACTTCATGAGCTCGAGCTAAATGTTTCCTGTCCGGCCCTTCCATTCCTTCAATAAGTACATAATACAGAAGCGACTCATGGTGGTCTAATACCTATACAGTTTTTACTTAATAAAGCCCTTGCACTTTTTCTTTCCAGGCAGAACAAATGAGATTTTTACTCTTAAGAATGGAAACTCTACATATTATTATACAAATCCTTAACTCCATGGACGTTTAAACACTAACACTACGCGTGATTTTGTTAATAGACCATTTTCATAATTGCTGCCACTAATTAGCATGGTGGTCACTAATCTCTTTCGTAGGAAAGAAGATGTTTGCGAAAGTAAAATGAAGAAGTTTGGAAGTAAAAAAAAAAAACATTTTAGCTTGTGACAAAAACATAAAAACGAAAAACGAGGCCACAAAGGCCTAGACAGCAAAATATACAAAACTCTCAAATCTTTATCTTTAATGACTCTTCAGGATTTTTTATTCAGTGATTATTCAGTGATTTTTAAACTTTTGAAATTTGTTAATTTTAAATGCTCTTCAAGGTAGAATTAATTGTTTTTATGTGAATGTTTAGTTAACTTAAAATCCTCCATTACGAAAAGGTCTATTGTGCCTATATATATTTTAACTCGATATGCGTCAATACGATAACTACGAATGATGTAGTGTAATACGCACACATTTTTATCTCTACGGACGTTTAAACCATCGCCACCCATGGTTTTATTAAGTGCGCACACTTTGTTTGACTCTTTACTGGTTAACACTGAAACTAAGCATTTTGTTTAGTGAGCTCCACACATTTTACGGAAGACATTTATTCTATTTGTAATCCTATTTATTCGTACGTTTATACACCGAATCGAAATATGGCCGCCACTTTATTTTCAGAATTTTTAAAATTCACTTTTCAAGTAAGTACTAGTTTTAGACTATATTTAAGAATTGTATCAACAAAGTAAGAAATGTTTAGGTAAAATTGCTTGCTAAAAGTTCTTGAAAGTTATGAGGAATATTAATTTAAAAAACTATGAAAATCACCAGAACGAGGCTAGTCAGTCGTCAGTCCGCGGACCACATACAAATCTCTGTCATTATGACTCCTAATAACTTCGCTGGAATTTTAGGAATAGCGATGAAACTTCCCAAAAACACATATTTTTTCCTGCTCTAACTGATGTTAGTAGTTATTTATTGAAATTAGTTTTTATTTCTAAAAGTTGTTTAACGGCCATATTTCGATAAGGTGGATTACATTCAATTTAACTGTATTTAATATATATTTAATTTTAGTCAAGAGAAACAGCAAACGTCAATTTGCGGCTTGTTCTGGAAATGAGGTACAAATAATTCAACAACGTTGATCAACATTTTAGTATTTTTTACGTTTCAATCTATCAGTTTTGTCTCAGTTTCGACATAACGTGAACAAAATATAGACATACTACATTAAAAATATTCTTAGTTGCGTGCGTCAAATGGTGACTTTTCATGTTTCAAATGTGACAGATATTGAGACAAAGCTGTTCATTTGAAATTTAAAACAACGCAAAAGTTTGATTACGCTTCAAACATGTTAGTCTTGATAATGTTATTAGGTCGGTGGTTGGTGTGATTAATGTCTTTTTTGTGTGTGTGTCTTGTTTAGGTCCTCAATAAGGGAAGCTATTTTAATTCCACAACCTATAAAGAGTATTATCAAGTATGTAGATATATCATTTATATAACAACTACGATATGGACATTGTTTTTTATAATTTGCTCTTATTTACCAATGTAAAATACTTTATAGCACTGAGTATTTTAGAAAAACTCATTTAAAAGTCGTTTGCTTTCTGATCGACGATGACGATGATGACGATGATGACGATGATGACGATGATGGTGATGATGATGACGATGATCGAAGTTGGTTCACGCGTGACGTTCGTTGACTGTAATAATATGTTATAAGGTCGATGATTAACGTGATAAATAGAAGATATTACATGGCCGCGCTGAGATACAAATTTTATCTTCGAGTGTTGAAAACAAATATCTCACGCGAGAGAGCGCAACGGACAAATGAGATATTTTCAACACGAGAAGATAAAATTCATATTTCCAATGCGGCCATGTAATGTGCTTTTTATTATATTAACTTCTGAGTAAAAGCAGATTTGTAAAAATTTTAAGAAAAACAACGACAACTTATGGTTTACAAGCAAACATGTTTCGGCAATGGCCATCCCATCTTCAGTGTGAAAGATGAGATGTACAAAACTGTGAAATTTTAAGATGAAAAATGACAAAGCCTCTCATATTTACAAACACCTAGAAAAATCGCCGTTGTGTAGAGCTGAGTGCAATGAGGATTGTTTTGAAGTTATTGACAAAGCCACCAACAGCATTGATCTTAAAATAAAAAAGGCTCTACACATCTCATAGGAAAAGCCAGCACTTAACCAACAGCTTTATCATGTTAATTTAAAACTATCGTTATAAGTTCTTTGTTATTTAAGTAAGTTTCTACCTTTATCATGTAAATTTTTCATCTTACTATTTCACAATTTTGTACATCTCATCATTCGCACTGAAGAAGGCAATGGCAATAGGCCATTTCCGAGAAACGCTCCAATTAACCCGAAGAATAGTTTCAATCCGAGGCTCCGTGCGAATCACATATATTTGCTGTATTTTCGCACGGAGCCTCGTATTGAAACTATTGTTCAATGAAATCGGAGCGTATCTCGGAAATGGCCTATTGCTGAAACATGTTTGCTTGTAACCTAAAAGTTGTCGTTGTTTTTCTTAAAATTATATTAGCTCCAATGAAATAGAAACATTGATTTTAAAACAATGATTTCTTGAGTATCCATGGCAACGTGTTATCTTCACACGTGAAAATATAGTATGTATATCATTGACTATAATAATATGTTATAAGGTCGATGGTTAATGTGATAAATATATTTTTTGGTATATTGTTTATATTCCTCAATAATGGAAGCTATATTAAACCAAAAACCTCTAAAGAGTACTATCAAGTATGTATGCATGTATTGTTTTTCATGGCGTGTGCTCTTATTCGCCAATGTAACAACTGCGTTGCTTTAAAAGAGGTTTGCTTTCTGATAACTTGTTTGACTACTCGTTGTACATAAAGGAAAATGTTGCAATATTCTAGATAACGCTCCCTTCAATGGCAACGTTGACGTATGTCAAGCCTTTCATACCGGCTGAATAAAAGCTCCAAATATTGTTGGCCAAAAACATCTGGCAATGTTGTGCTCAACGTATTGAGAGCGTTTGCACATTCTGTCGGGTGTTCGATTGTTGCGAGTGTTGAACAAACTTTGAAATATGTTTGGACCGTTTGAACAGAACCAACACTGCCCAACAACTGACAACAATGTTAGGTATTGCTAACACTGTTTGAACACAACCACCAACACTGACCAACAACTGACAACATTAATGTTGGGTATTGATGGGACCGTTTGAACACAACCACCATCGCCGTATTACCACCGAACAACTGTTAAAAAATATTTGGCCCAACAGTGTTGGGAATTGTTTAGAGTGTTGTCTTTGGCGCTTAAGAGTACGTTCAATGTTACCGCATGATCATTGTCAAACAACGCATGCTATAATTCACAACAATTTTTGAAAGAAATGAGGCAATCCGTGGTAAAAAAGGACATAGCATAAAGTAAAACGTATTGTAAATGTGTTAAATTTCCTTGAATTGCAGTTTGTTAGTAGGAATAAAACCAACGACACTGACAGCAAAGCGGCTCTGCAACGAATGTTCAAACAGTTGGATAACTGTTCAGATATTAACCAGATATTGAAGATTACCAAAAAGATTATCGATGTGTTTAAAAGGCCAGAAATCTACGAACATTTCAGTGAGTTCAAGGTAGGTCGATTTTTCATTTTATAACTATTTACAAAAAGCCTATCATCTCTTAATTTATTACGTTTTTATAAAGCAATATAATTGAATAACGCGCGTTTTGCTGATTTACGATTGGCTCGGAACGGAAGTCATTTGTAAATAAGTAGATCAATCCAATGATAATTTGTGAAGAAATTCAAAGCAAAAGTTGGCTTAAATTTATGCAAGTGTTTCATCACCATATCCAAAGTGCTTTTCTTTGTTTTGTTCTCATTAATTATTCATGATTTAAGAAGTTCTTTACCTTAAAATCACAAACGGCAAACTTCAAACAGTGGATGAATAATAATGAAATGTCACTTCATTGTGTAAGCACGTGTGAATCTTAAAACAGCCAGCTGTTCGGCGCACGCACATCCTGACCAATCACAGCGCGTTTTAATGTTCAACGAGCCCTCATCCCCAGTCCTTTTCCTGACGAAAACACGCAGTCCAACAAAATATTTTAGTTTTGACATTTGATTTATTCTTCGAGCTAGGGAAATCGATAAGGTCTTTTATTAATCAATCCAGGACTTTCTTGCCTGGTTACGGTGTCTATTTCATTCACTGTTTGGAAATTTGAGCTGGAAAGCTTTCAATTATATATAAAATAATGGGTGCTTATATAGCGCAATTTCACCTAACGTCTCAAAGCGCTTTACAATTCTATATCATCAGTGCATATTTAGTGCATATAATCATATATACTTAATTTAGACTTTACTCCGAATCTGAGGATAGTGTCAGGGAGCTTGAACACCGACGACGAAACAAACAACAACAACAACAACAACCGGAAGTCAGTTCACTGCTGAAAAGTCGGTTCTCCCAGTACGACGACGACTTACTATAGGCCTTTTGCACGATGGCGTCATTTTACTACCAAGACCAGGATGCTTTTCATTTTTTCTTTATTGTTCAGATTTTTATTTTCTTTTTGATAATAGTAAGACAACTGGTACTATTTAACAAAAGAAAGTGAGAAAAGTATTCTGGTAGTAGTAAACGACGCCATCAAGCAAATTGGAAATCTCGTTGTCGCTGAAGATTTGACGGCGGTTCACCTGTAAAGACATGCGCAATATAATGAAAACGAACCGAGCCTACTTCTGGTCATCATCTTTGTGTGTTTCGTCGTCAATGTTAAAGAATCCCAGTCATTCACGACGCATTTTGCGCCTTTTTTTATTTACAAATGGAAATTTGTATTATCAGTGATAACGATTGAATCTGATTGGATAATGTTGTATCAGTATATCATCAGCCAATCAGAAGAGACCGTTCTCATGGTTTGTCGTATCAGTTATTTTATGAAAAACTTGGTCACGCCATATTCAACTGATAAATTAGCAATATTGAAGGTCATTCTTTAGAATAAAATACGGATTGTCAAAATCATTCATTCAGAAAAAAAAAACGTCAATCTCGTATTTAAAGACTACATCGATTGAAGCAGATTACCTTAGAATCGTCAAATGTTTGCCATTTTGTTTGGCAGACAAAATGGCGGATTGTGCTTGCTATGTATTGTGGGTGACTAGGATTCTTTAAGCTCCATAGTATGCACTACAAAACTGTTCTGGTTATTCAGTTTTTTATGTATTTTAAGGAGCTCCAAACATCCTTCATTACAACTTTAAGCAGAATCGTTGGTGATGAACTCAAGTATCTTTGGAAACAAACTTTAAAGGTGTGTAAAATGAAAGTCAGTTTTATTAACGTTTCTTGTAATAGTGATTTTATACATGCAACATCACGTGACAGTAGCCATGCTGGATGGTAGAACAAGACAATTCCCTTTACTTGATGAATTGAGCTCTTTCTCAGGTAAAAATTCAATTTCTCAATGCAGATACACTTTTTATTCTGTAGTTGGGAATCATAGATTGTATGCGCTGTCAGCGCGTTCTCCACTCACCTCTGAGGTCAGGGATTTGATTCCCGGGCTTGAGCTTGATGTGAGTAGAGTTGTTTAATTGTTGGTTATATCCTGCGCTTCGAGGCGGTTTTTCTCCGAATTCTCCGGGTTTCCTCGCTCCGTAAACTGAAACCAACATTTCTAAATTCCAATCCGGTCTATGGATGTTGTGTCCGGCCCAATTAGTAGACTCTCCTGGTAGGGGTCAGCTAGAAGACTAGAAATGTAAATAAAGCTGATTTATTATTCAACATTCGACCCCAATATCGAATCATTTTCTGTCTAAAGGTGCAATATCTTGTGGAAATGGTCGAGGAGATGGCTATACTCACGCTACGCTCACTCTCTTTTACAAATAAAACGGAGTACAGTTTCCAGACATTGAATATAGGTAGGTATCTCTTTAACTATGAACTTTGAACTGACTTTTATTTAATAGCTATAAATGTAATTTTTTTATATATTATTATTACTTTATATATTATTCTTTTGAGTTTTACATGATTTTATTTTTATATATATGACATTTTATTTGTATTGTAAAGCCCATTGAGAATTATG
>JANTNT010051443.1:0-12147 GCA_024752375.1 Entacmaea quadricolor | reverse complement strand
AATAAAATAAATAGGATTACAAATTAAAAGAAAGTTTAAATAGATAAGTCTTTAACACAGTTTTAAATTCTTGAAGATCGAGAGTTGATGTCTGTAATTGAGGTTGGTAAAGAGTTCCAGAGGTAGGGGGCAGCAGTTGAGAAAGAACAATGACCTTATGACTTTAGATTGTAGTTTTTAGGAGATAGATGTAGATGAGAAGAGCAGTTTTAATATCAAGTGACAAACATACTCATCTGTGACTCTTAATGACTTCTGTAATTCAAGCATTGTGATTGGATGATGATGAGGAGGAGGATAATAATATAATTTCTAAAGCACCCCCACAAAAAATGTCAGTTTTCACACTTTCCAATTGCTTTAGAGATGAAGCCATGTAAGAGTACATTTCCCACTCAAATAAAACTGTTCTATGCAAAAGCAGTATAGAAGCAGAAGTATATGTGATAGCAAGACAATTCCCAAACTTGTTTTAGTAATTAATAAAATGATGGTTCCAAGATCAGGTCAGACTTGTTAGACTTGTTTAAGGAGGCTTGGAAGCATTTTCTATTAATGTGTGCACTCTCTAAAGATAATGTATACCTATTGTCTTTATCAGTTTTTTGTCATCCCAAATCTTTTGTCTTGAATATTAAATAATTTCAAAATGGTTAAAATGTGAAAGTTTCTAAATTTTTGCATTTGATTTTCATTTAAGTTTAAGAAACTGCAAAGAAAAATAAAAAATTCTATAAGAAGGAACTTCTAAAAAGTGATATTGTTGATTTTTATGGATTTTCTATTACATGATTTTTTCTTTTTCATCATAAACAAAGATTAGATTACAAATTAAGTTAAAACTTGCTGATTTTTAGCAGATTTTGCCAAGTGATTATCAAGTTATAGATAGAATGCAAAAGAAAATTATTTAGTTGCAAGGTACATAACAAGCTAGTCTCACAATCAATCATAAAATAATAGAATCATCCAAGTGAGCTTTTGTTACCAGCACAGATATGAGGCTTATTATGTACTATGCATATAAGTTAGCACCTTTTGCATTTGGTCAATGATTTTTTTAAATACAAAATTTAGGTCATGTTATCATTGTGCAGTTGTTGTCATAGCAATGATGTTATACATCATATTTCTGTATTTATTTGAATCTTTACTTCAGGTACTATGATTTAACAAGTTGACTATAGTACTGTACTGACTATAGTAAGCCTCATTAATGGTCAATGAAGCAGATTTCAGAAAGGTGTAGTAAGGCCTGAATCAGGGTTCCCATACATGACTTATAATCCATTTATGTTTTGTAGGATATGCAATTGGTCTTATTGGTCTGTTCACTGAGCTTGATCTACTACTATCATTTTATGGATGGGCTTTTCAAGCATTCATTACCTATATAATGTTTAGCCTTACCCTTGAAGTCAAAAGTTCAGACGATGATGACAATCAAAGTGTTCTAGCTGCTGCACCTCCTGCTTTCTTTCAACTGTTCATAAGTGATAATCATTTTTATGGCCAAATTATGGCTGCAACAGGACTTTCCATGGCATCACAACAACAGTGGACAAAAATGAATCCTTTATGCATTATTATTTTAATATTAACTATTCCTTTTGGTGTTGACTTGGTTTTTAAACCATTACGAAGTCTTTCTCAAACTGTGCCTTATATCTGCTACATATTTTTGTTTATTTATATGATATATCTGATGTACAAAGGCATTCAGCTTGGTGTGAAATTCCTTAAGTGCACCAAAGAAGCCAGTGATAATTTATGGAGAATGGTAGATGGTTATGGATGGTTGCCAGTACTTCGTCATCACTGGAGAAGAATGGAACTGTCAAGGGTAATAATGTTTCTATGGTGGATTAAATTTGGATTAAAAGTTGCCCAACAAAAGAAACTTAATTGGTTCTGGACTTTTGTGAGTTTTGGAGATTCGTGTGCAGCATTACCAAACTTATTTGCAGCAAGTATGGTTATTTCAGAAATATCATTTAGTATCTTGCTGTTTATACAGAACTGCTTAAATGGAAACCATGTAGACATGTATGAAGCCAATCATTACCCCGGTTTGAATGAAGGCCTTGCATTTTTTCTTCTAAATCTCCAAATTGGGATTACACAAGGAGGGAGCGAGGAGCGCTCTCTAATCATTAGTTTAGTGTTATTTATCACATTGTCTCTTCTTGTTCAAGATGCACTTGAGCTAACAGAACCAGTACTAGCTGTACTTGGTGCAACATATACAGGAAAGTTAAATTCAAGACATATAAGAGGGCTGAGTGTGTCACTCTGTCTCCTACTCATACCAGCCTTTATGGTGTATACAATATGTTCCACATTCTCAGCAGGAACATGGTTGTTTGTGATAATATCTAACAGTGTAGTAACTATGGTACAATTGTTTGGAGCATTAAGTATATATTTGACATTCCTAGCCAACGTGCATTTGGGATATGCCTGGGAGGATTTAGATGACTGTGTTTACTATGTAAATGCTGTGTCTAAAGTCTTTGAGTTTTTAGTAGCTGTAGTAGTGGTATTCTATAGTGCATGGTCTGCACTGTCTGGTAACTGGAGTATAGTAGGTGAGTTTGTCTTCTATTTCATTTTTACCCCTTTTTTTAAGCTTGAATTAATATTGTGTGAAACAATCTATTTCTTGTAAGAGCACTATTTTTCATGTGTCATGGGTCATGTAACAGTAAAAATGCTCATCTCTCACTGTGATTCCAAGGGGTGTTGTGGGTTTGACTCACCTCGGCACCATATGTACATGTAAGTTGAGTTGTTGATTCTGTCCCTTGTCATGATGGTTTTTCCCTCCAGGTTCTTAGTTTTTCTTTCCTCTTTAAAAATCAATGTTTGAACTTAGGTGTGCTCCTTGATCAAACACAAACCATATATATTTAATAGATGCATCACAAATTTCAAAAAAAGTGGGCACCATTTTTTTTTTTTTTTTGCTGCTGTATTGGATTTTTTTTCGTCTTGTATTTTTAAATATTCATAAATACTAATATTTAAGAATATTAAATGAAATATTAGAAGAAAAAATCCAATACCGCAGCATAAACAACACTTGGTGCCCACTTTTTCTGCTTGTGAACATGTGCACAGACTGTAATCTGGAAATTTGTGATGTGTCTATAACTAAACTGCCTTGAGCTGCATCCTTTGTGATTCACCTTCTCAGCTGCAAGGAAAGATGATTAGCCACTCCAAATTAATAAATTATTATTATTATTATTATTAATTTAGAGCATTACATAAATAGTTATTTTTCATGTCTTTTAGGTACTGGCATAATATGCATACATGCATACTTTAATGTTTACAGTCGTGCAATTGAAGGATGGAAAAACTTTTTGCTGAGGCGAAGTGCTGTGCGCAGGCTTAACTCACTGGAGTCTGCAACAGAGGAACAGTTACGGGAATATGACGATGTCTGCTCCATTTGTTTTGATGAAATGAAATCAGCTAAAGTGACCAAATGCCATCATTTCTTCCATAGTATGTGCCTTAGGAAGTGGCTTTATGTTCAGGATAAGTGTCCCATGTGTCACACAGATATCCTGCCAGAGGATTGACTACTACCTTTCTTGCAATGCATGGCTGCTGTTGGATGAAAGGGAGAAAAAAAGGATAACAGAGATGGTTTTCTGATTTGAGGATCTTAAACCTGTTTCAAACTTTACATGTGCCAAATCCAGCTGTCTGTTGCTAACATGAACTAACCAATCACAAGGTGGCCCTAATCCTAGTCCTTTTTCAGACAAACAAACTCAGTCCAATAACATATTTTAGTTTTAACATTTGATTTACTCTTCAATTCTCATTTATTTCATTCATTGCTTGGAAATTTGAGCATGGGGTGAGGGCTACTTCGTTCTCAACAACAATCTTTTGTGCAATTCTTTTATTGGGGAGCTGGATGTCATTAGATCAAAGAAGATCATTGGATTATCTATTGTTTGTGATGCATTCTGCACACTTGAGATGATGCTTGAACTAGGCCTTAAACTTTATCAGACTATGAATATGGACTAGATTAGCAAACCCAGCACAACTAAATATGCTCACAACCAGAATATTTTTTGATATTATAAGTCTGGTTGAATGGAAAGGGAAAAACCCTCCTTGATAGCAATCTACAAATATTTTATTAATTATCATTAGTATTAATAAAATAATGGTGACTGTCATGACAGCCATGTTAATGTACCTCAAACAAAGCCTTACTCATTAGCTTCTCTTGTTACATGAAGTACACCAACATGGCTAGTGATTTCATAGTAGCCATGTTGGTGTACCTCAAACAAAGCATTCCTCATTAGCTTCTCTTGTTACACGAGGTACACCAACATAGCCAGTGACGTCATGGCAGCCATGTTAATGTACCTCAAACAAAGTATCTTTGTTAGCTTCTCTTGTTACTCAAGGTACACCAACATGACCGTCATTGTCATTTAATTCTTCAGGAATTGAGTGGAAGGGCTCTATAGGTCAGATTTGTATTAATCAGTGTTAGAATTAATCACAGCACATTGCTCAGTCATAGAATGACAGTGATGAAATCTATAGAACCATTGTACCTTCTGCAGTCATCCATTCAGGACCTAGTTGTTTAAAAAGTGGATAATATTATCCAGCTTTGGATGGTAACTAAAATTTCTATTTATTTTGTTTGTTCCAGGTAGTCTCGCACTGTCACTTCTGATTTCTATTAGCCAATCAGAGGAGTTTTCGTCACATTGCTGAAATTTTCATATTTACTTCTAATTGGCTGTTTCTTCAAAATCTCCATAAATTCTCTTTTTTACACATATTTACAAGGCTGATGAATGGAATTAGTTAACAATTGTTCTTTACAGTGATTTTAGTGAGAAATACTGGAAAAGGACAATAAGTATTAGGAACTGTTGATTTTGACAAACAGTGCTTTGTGCACTTGAATGCAAGATCACTTGGTGATCTCGTTTGGATACTGTTTTTTTTGCTGGATAAGACTTATCCACTTTTTGAGCAAAAATGCAGAATGCTAGATTTTTAAACTATGTTGGCACAGGTCAGTTTTTCATTTTTGTGAAGGCAAATAACAGTGTTATGTACTTTTTGTAAATTCACTTTTATTAATTCAATTTTTTGCAGCTGATTGATTAAAATTTTTGTAGATCTGTGCCAGTTCAGAAACATCATTCAATTAACTGTCTGATCCCAAATTCATTGTTCTGATTTCCTTAGTTACTGTTGCTATGTCTGACAAACCAAAAGATTTTATTCATCTGTTGTTATTTAGCATGAAACAGACATTGATTGCAAGCCATCAAATTGTATTGGTAAATCCAGTCAAAAATGGTACATGGTATGCTCAACCTGAAATCAAGTGGTTTTATATTTCATTGGTCAGACATGGTATATTCCTATGAGAACAGAACATTAGTGCTATGGTTTTGTGGTAACTCAAAGAATTCAGGATTGGTCTATCGTAATTGTTTATTGTTTCATTTGAATAGTTTTTTGGTTTAAGTATAAGTATAAGTGTCAAAAACACTTCCTCTACATAACAGATATTTTTAATATCAAAGTTTTTGGGTCACTTGGCCCATCATCAGGGATTAAATGAGGTTACAAATTATCAGTTGCATTATAGCAAAACAAAACAAAAAACAATATATGATATAAATATATGCACTGTTGATGATAATTACTTTGTGCATGCAATTACAAGATGGCAAGTTCTGTTTGTGCAAAAGTGGAATATAATTAGCTGGAAAAATCCTTCCAGAGTCTCTGTTAAATAACACTTGTTTGTTTCCAGTAATCAGCCATGCCCCCAACCATTTTCTCTTAATCCAAGAAGATTCAATAGCAAGGATTTTGGTGTTATCCCAAGAGATGTCATGACCTTGTTTACACATGTTCTGATGAGGCAGATGTTTGTGTTTTAGCCATCTGACACTAGCCATGTGTTCTTTCTTTCTAGTTCTTTCTAGTGTCTAGGAACCTACCAGTTTCCCTGATGTACACTTCCTCACAATTGATGCTCTTTCTTTCTAGTGTCTAGGAACCTACCAGTTTCCCTGATGTACACTCCTCACAATTGATGTTTTTTCTTTCTAGTGTCTAGGAACCTACCAGTTTCCCTGATGTACACTTCCTCACAATTGATGTTCTTTCTTTCTAGTGTCTAGGAACCTACCAGTTTCCCTGATGTACACTTCCTCACAATTGATGTTCTTTCTTTCTAGTGTCTAGGAACCTACCAGTTTCCCTGATGTACACTTCCTCACAATTGATGCGTGGGATTTCTTAAACAACTCTGTTCTTGCCCAAAGGGATGGTTTCCTTTGGTTATTAAAGGATACAACGTAGTGTACAAAGGGACTTAACTAATGTTTTGATGGCATGGTCCTCTAGCACTTTTGATTCCCTCCATTTTTAATACTCAAGTTATAATACCTATGTATGATGTACTGATATTGAGTTATTTGGTTATTTAAAACTATTTTGTTTTGACTTTGTTTATTTAAACACAAAAACATTTTCTGAATTTGCTTACCATGAAGCAATGGTTCCAAGAAATGCTGGGACTTGAAAACTTACAGTAAATTTATGTATTAATATATATCAAACATGAGAAAGAGTGCTTGATAGAAATATCAAGTCCTGACTCATCCTGGAACCACTGGTTTGTAGTAATTGGGAAAGGTGTTTTGAAACTTCAACCTTCCTTACAGCAGTTTTCGTACAAGTGGGAAACATGGTACCATGACTCAAATGGTTTCCATATGTTCAAGCATTGTGATTGGATGGCGTCTAGTTTCCTGCTTTCTGGTTGGTTTAGAGCAGAAGCCATTTAAGAGTTGCAGTACTATTATGTTACCCACTCATGCAAAAGCAGCTCTAAGCACTTCTTAGATCACTAATTTTTCTTTAAGAAAGTATTCACAATAATTATACTATTACACATTTCAAGTAGAGCGGTTTTCATTAACCCGGCCGTGAAACATACTTTGGCGTATTACACTTTCTCACACTCTAAGTCTATTGTTTTCTATTGTAACTATTTGACTATTACACTTTAATTAGTACACTTTGTTTCACGGGTTAATGAAAACCACTCTATACAATAAAAGTTTTTAATCTAGACATGTTTTGACATTGTCACAATGTCATCTTCAGTAGAATGAAAAAATGTTACAAGTTTGAATATACCGGTATATAAATTTAAATGATTGACAGCTATTCTTAACATATACAACCCCACCCCATACCTTGTTATGCAACGTTGTTTGAAAAACAAATTCTGATTCTGAAATTGTCTGACTTTTTTCTTTAAACTTGAGGTAGAGGAAAAAGTTTTATTTATAAGATGAAATGTCACAACTCAAAAACGCTATATTTTGTTTCATGGCCCTAGGCTAATAAAATTGTGAATACTTTAGTTTTACTAATGCATTGTAATACTGAAAAGATGTTTAGATCTAAATATTTAGAGTAAAATTATTTGAAAGAAGTTATTGAAACAATACAAATGCTGTATGTTTAAATTATAGATGAAAAAATAAAAAACTTCAAAAGTTTAAAACAACTGATATACCTTTCTGATTGGTCGAGATGCATGTTATAAATTAACTGTCACTCAGATAGCTCAGTTGGTAAAGCACCAGTCCGTTGTGTGGGAGGTCATGGTTCAAGTCCCAGCCAAACAAAAAATTTGGGGACTTAAAATAACTGAGGAGAAAGTGCCGTCTTTGTAATAATATCTGCAAATGGTTAGACCTTCAAGTCTTCTCGGATAAGGACTTTAAACCGTAGGCCCTGTTTCCCATCCCTTCCTTAACCTGTATCATAGGGGACATTAAAGAACCTGTTGAATTGTTTGTAGAAGAGTTGGGGATTGTCTCACAGTTGTTTAACAGCCTATCTCAATTGGAGGCATAACATAACTTATTATCTTCTCATGATTGTAAGCTGCACGGCTGCCAATGGCACCTTGTAATGCAGCCTGTAAAATCCTCCACTGATGACACCGAACTGTGAAGAGCATTGAGACGTGAAATGCACCCAATATTACTATTTAAGGATTGGTACTTGGTTAGTGTGCATCCATTGAATTTTGGGTGCACACAGGAGGCTGCTAAGCATGAGTGTAAGAGTCGCATGAGGCATAGCCTAGCTTCTTGAGTGCTTAAGCAACCTCCCAAGTGCACCCAAAACTCGATGGATGCATGCTAAACCATGTACCAATGCTTTTAACATAGCTTGATGAAAACGTAAAGAAGGCAGCTTCGCAGTGATGGAATTGTGTGTCATGCAACATTTTGACATCAGCATGCACCCATTGGGAATTGGTACATGTTCTTTGACCAATCAGAGCATGCGTTATATCTTGGCTATGTTATAAATCAGGACACAGAATGGCAACATGATCAACTGTGATTTGTATTTTATGAAAGAAATAAAGTCATCTGCTGAGCTGTATGCAGATTTAAAGCACTTGGGAATTTATCTGAACATTCACACAGTTATCAAAAGCACTTCCCTTTGTGTCAATTGCTTCTCCCCAAAGGGTACTCCCCTATATAATTACCTATATGGGTACATGCTGCTGAACAGGGTATGATTTTCATCAATTCTACTCTGGAACAGGGTATATTAAATCATCAAATCATGCTCGTTCTGGGACAGAGTATATAAAATTGCGCTTGCTCTGATCTGGGACTGGGAAATTACACTCTCCTCTCTTTGGACCAGGGTGTGAATTTCAGTGCTTTTACTCTGGAACAGAGTTGAGGTTCAGAGGGCTCAGCAGCACATTCCTACCCTAAACGGGCAAGAGTACTTTCCTGGTGCTTCTCAACATTTCACTCATGTTCAATCCCTGCATGCTTTACATCTGCACACAGTAGACACACTTGTTCTTAATTTCTTTGGCTCTTTTTATATCTCATAGTGTTTCAACTGTCGGGATGCTTGCATGTAGACATCCATGAGGTCTCACAGTTTGTTGGTAAGTGAACCAGTCATTCTTTGAAGTGTTCATTGAATTGCCAGCCTGCCAGTCCAAAACCAAGAGTACCTTGCATCGCCCAAAGTCCAAATATGTAAGGTTTATCTGTAGTATTATATGGCTGAGATAAAACCTTGATAAAGTGATTGACTGCTTGCTTGTTATTTAAATTGAAAGGCTTTCGTTTGAATCCAATGAAGGCTAGAGCTATCGTCGGTAGAATACAGCCACTAAATAACGAAATGGAGGTTCCTCTTAAACATGAACACACGCTACACTGTAATTTACGTATAGAGAGTGGTTTGGTCAGCAAATATCTCCACGAATAAAGAGCAATGGCTCCACAAGCCGCAGGAACCAATATGGCTGTCTTACGTGTGGTGTAAAACCCATGTAAGCGAGGGATAACACACGCAACTCCTGCACTTGCTAAACCAGCGGCTGACGAGAAACGTTCCTGCTGACTTGTGATCGTATGTGTCATTTGTGATGCGAAAATAATAATATTGTAATTACGGTAAATTCAACAAATATATCACTCCGTTTTTCTGATTACTCGATTTTGACCAGGCGTTCCACAGCAACAGAAAGGGACTTGGGCCATAGGGAGACCGGCTTTCTAGTTCCAACTTATGCACCTAGCGGCTTCCCCGATGGGTAGACACCGAGGTAACCAGGGACTGATAGGTGAGAGAATACTGGGAAATCTTAATATTGCGATAATCAAGGCAAGACCCACATAAGAAAGAGTTTGTCGGGCTGTACAAAATCCAAAATTTTTGCGTTAATCGAGTTAATAATGAACGAAATAAGCTATTCAAATTAGAGATCGTTTTACAGGGAATCAAACTATTACTGAATGTGGATCTTGTCGTGTTACACTCAGTCTTTATTAGGTCTACCTTAGCATGACATTAATATTCATAACACAACATCTCCCCTTCCGCAAGGGTGATTCTACTTCTTATCTACGGTCTTCGGCTGACAGTCTAGTGTTCTTTCGTCTAACTTAGGTTCCCTAAATTTCCACGTTGGTTTCCACTGTCCCTTTGGTCTGACTCTCTCTTCCGCTGCTTCCTGCATCGGGTCAGGTTCTTCATTTGCTTTTGACACTTCTGTTTGCTTTGGTGTTTCAGTAGGTTCTTGTTGCTGGCTCGCCCCACTCGAAGGAACTTGTGTCATGTGTCTTCGGTTTCTCCCTATTACACTGCTGGACGTCTGAATGACGTAAGATCGTGGAGTATCCGCGTTTCTTGATGACTACGGCTGGTCCGGCTCTGACCGGCACATCAACTCTCCTGGCTCTAGATCTGGTGGGTGCGTTGCCTTGTGACGGTGGTCGTGGTTGCGTTTGTAGTTTGCTCTTGCTACATCTTCTTTTTCTTTTAGCTTATCTGTGTCTGGCCACTTTGGTGTTAACTCTGCACTGAACATTAAAACCGGTGTTCTTATTCTTCTTCACATCAACAGCTCCGCTGTTAACAAGTAATTTTTATTTCACGGGTTTAATGCCTTCACTCTAATCGAATTTTATATTATTAGTGATATTAGGGAGTAAGAAGTATTCTCCATGACGATGATCTTTTATTTTTTCAAGCAGGCTAATTATTCTGATGTGGGCCCTCCACACATTTACTATTTTGTGCACACAACGCTCAACTCACCTGTGATTACCTGTAGTTAAAAAAAAAACATGATATATAGAAAGATATCGGTATTTTCAGAGAAAATAGATTCTTATTTTTGATAATTTATTTTATTTCATAAAGTTGGACTAGTTCCAGAGCACTGGTGGAACAAGTCTGGATCAACCCCTGGTACGGTTATAATCAAGTACTAAAACCCCACAAATTCATTGAGTAAAAAATACGACTAAGTTAGAGTTATTGACTTGATCTACTGCTGAGCAAATAACAATGAACGGAAGAAAGGAAATTCTCAGCTCTAAATCACTTAGATGGTTCACAGTACTCTTTGATCACTTGATTCAAGAAATCTAGTTCATTATGTTCAAATCAAATTATCGGTTTTGAAGGATTTTACCAGTCCTGTATTGAAACAAGAGGATTTTAAGAATTTCATCAGTGATAATTAGCTTATATAGAAGGCGTTTTCCCCTTGTTCACAAGTTATTTTGAAATGTTTGATCACGATTATGAGTTCACGCTATGACGTCACGATGCAAGACAGATCCGGAAACTGAACAACGGCGACCAAGAACCATAAAATTGATATAAATATCGTTAATATAACGGCTCTTCAGGTGAAACTGATATTCATTCACATACAACACGATTTCGGCAATATTTTATAGCTAGACAAAAAAAAAAAGCCAACAAAAAAAAAAAAAAAAAAAGCATAAAAACAGCGAGTTATGCCGGATACAACGGTTATAAATATAAAATACAGTAAGGCCACCTGCACCCCACCTTACCGCCATACTTTAGGAAAAATACTGAAACTGGGAGCCGAAAGAAAGAAATCAAACTAAAACAATATAAGTATATCACTAGACAAGTTTAAGATATTATGAAAACGCTTTAAAATGTCCTTTTTTGTCGCTTTTAGAAAGTAATTGAGAATCGTCAGCAAATATTTCTGATCTAATCAAATCGGTGTCATTTTAAGTAAGCCCAAAGCAAGATTGTTAACTCTTCAATAACCAACATGCGAACTGAATAAACAGTCTGTAATTATGTATATATCGTAAAATAGAAAATGAAAGTAACATGGAACGGGGTTCGAATTAAAAAGTATTGATATCTAAATGTAAAAGAAACTCATCTTTCAGTACATCTCATACGTGAAGGATTCCCATTATGGCTTCTGGTTATCTGCTAACTACGTCGATATAAATGAAGCCTAAATGAAGTCTATAATTAATGGTTAGTAAAATGGCAAAGCCAAAGATATTTTCATTTTTTGAATCGGAAAATGATGAAAAGAAAGGTTTGGTCGGAACCTGTTCATTTTAGACATTTACACCAATTCCAAACTCTGTTGCCATTTTCTGATGGCTGTACAACTGTGTAGGCAAGAGTACATCCCATCGCTAACTCAACAACACGAAAACACGTCTGAAAACCATACCAAGGCCATGGAGCAGGATTAACGACTGTGGAGTACAGTCC
>JANTNT010051332.1:0-12150 GCA_024752375.1 Entacmaea quadricolor | reverse complement strand
GAGAAGTCAATAAGAGAGTATAAATCTTACTTATAAAAAATTAAAATTGGAAATACATCAAAAATGTGTGGAGATATAAATTTTCAAAGTCACAATACATTTACAATAAAATTTAGCGTGTTTGCACCCCTGGCAAGATGGCGTCCATTAACCTTGGATTGGTCTATTTCATTCAAATAAACAGAATACTAAACCAAAACAATTTTCGATTGGCCAGAAGAAGAAGTGCTGACTCACTTGTATAGGCTATGGTGTGCAGATCAAGCCAAAAATGTGCTTGTAAATTTGATGTTTATGATAATTGGTATGCTATTGAGGACTCTTAAAAGTCAAGTGCATATGGGCTTAGCCTTGCTCCTAAGATAGAAAACAAAAGCAGAATTTACAATTAACACCTGGATTTGAGGCTAAGCCCACATGCACATGACTTTAGAGTCCTCAATTATTAATATAGTACTGTAGACAAGGCCATCAAAGGAAGATAAAAGTTTCCTCTTAATCTTTATAAGGCTTTCTTTTATAAATTCTCAGTAATTCCCTTTCAAAGGTTTACTCAAGTTAAAAAGGTAATGTTAAAACAATATACAGAAAATGTTATTTTATTTAAACATAAAACCTTTAACATTAAATTCTTGTAGTATATAAACTTCAGTGAAAATTTTAAGAACTTTAACTCGTTTATGTAAATCATATTAAGTAGTTTCAGATGTGTTTGTCAAAAATCAAATTAATTGTAATTTCCCAAGCCTTTAAAGAAAGGGAAAATACTCTGATTTTAACAAACAATTGAAATTTATCCTTAATTTCACAAGTTACCTTTTGATTATTAATACTATAGAGGACAAATTATGGAAAGCGCAACAGTTGAAATTTCAACTGTAAAATTTTAGATTAGGCATGTAATTTGAAGTAAAAATTAGGGAGTATTTTGTCATCTGTATTAATTTTATCAAAAGCAAAACCTCCTGAGTTTCTTGGAATTCCACACATCTCAGCCAATACTGAGCAAAAAAAGGAGAACCTTGGGACTCAGTTGATGTAATACATGCATAAAACCTATTGTCTTCTATAGTTTTGTGTTATTTTTTTGTATTTGTATGGATATTACATCAACTGAATGGTAAGTAGGTTCTCCCAAGCATGAAATTTAACGTGAATATTTACACAATCAAATGTTCTTTGACCAAAAAGGTGTTCTTGTGTATTTATTGTCAAAGACCTTCATTAAAATATCTATCTATTTATTTAATATTTAAAGTGTTTTTAGGCAGTTTAAATCAAGAAAGATTAGAATAAAAAATAGGTTTAAAAACAAGGCTTCTGTAAAGATGTAATAGTCATTACTTTAGAGTAATACAATGTACTTAGATTACTACTTAATACATAGTTTAACAAAAATAAAATATACCATTAATTCTTTATATATAAAACTATACTCTAATTTTGATAATTTGTGACATGCACTGTAAACATTTCTTTGAAAATCTAAAAAAGTAAGTATAAAATGATAATCCAATCTGGATAGATAAGATGTCTAACAGTTTAACTTATATATATTAAAACAAGTCAAAATAAAGCTGCTGTCTTACATGTTTATACACAGAACACCAATATGGCCAATCGCCCAGGGCGAGTTGCATTAAGTCGAGGCTACTGAGGATTCACTTCATTCACATCTTCGCTAAACTCTGTCTACAGTTGTTTATCGTGTTCATTCCTTCGAATTTTTCCTGTTTAACACGATAAACAACTGTAGACAGTTTAGCGAAGATGTGAATGAAGTGAATCCTCAGTAGCCTCGATTTGATGCAACTCGCCTCAGGCAATCAGCCATATTGGCATTTGGTGTATACAAACATGTCTACAAAATTTGCTGCATTATAAGATTGTTGTTTACAAAGCATGGTTGGCAAACATGTAAAGCTATAATATATTTTGTTAGGTTGGGTTAAAAAAGCTTTGACCCTACCATAATCATAATTATTGTCTTGAGACTGTTTTATCAGAAATGTACACACATCCAAATCTCTAAAACGTGGTGGGCCACAAAGTCCAAGCAGGAATAAATTTTGAGATAAGAAAAATAAAGTAATTCTTGGTAAAACTGAAGGAACTAAAAATTCTTTTCACTGGACGTTGTGGCACAATCTTTCAATTTCATCTTTTTTTATTTTTTTAAGTTTGGATGAGTATGCAAACCTGAGAAAAGTTCTATCAAAAGGAATTATTGTTAGTAGGTGAAGCCATACTGTATATACCATACAAAAGGTTTACGTGTCACTTAAGAATCTTAAGTATTAATATGTTTCTTCAATGTTTGAACAAAGTTCTCATTGCTGGTTACTGTCCATTAAACATGTCTAAAATCTCAATATATGACAAATGTCAGAAAGTTAGCTAAAATATATTTGTGATAACTTCCTTGGGAAAAAGGATGTCACATTGTTAAATTGGACTCCCTCAAGTCTCTGAAATAAAAATGAAGATTGAAATAAGTTAATTTGTAGGTTATTTACACTGTCACAATAAAGCACTTTTTGAGAGTGCAACTGTTTAACACACAGCACATTGCCTGAGCACACATCCTCGGGAACCCAGAAGTAAAATTCTGTTGCTTGTTTCTTGCTTCCAGAAGAAATACCCTGGGCACATTTAACAATTAGACCTCGAGGACGAATGGACTACGAGTCATTAGCCCATGAGGCTGTAGACCAAATGGGCTATTTTAATCATAGTCCATGAGGCCGAGAGGTCTAATTGTTTTAGTATAAACCTACTAATCAGTCAAATATATCGATAAACAATTTTAAATGAGTTGAAATCATTTATTTTCCTCAAAAACTGGGACATTTTGCTACTAGTAGGCTATCACAAATTAGACCTGAAGTAGAGTAGCCAATCAGAATGCAGGATATAGACTGTTAGTAGGTTTATACTAAAGTCTGTTAGACCTTGTTCCAGAAGTTGACCAATCAGTATCAAGTATAGTTAGACAACTTAATTTAACAGAAATAAAAAGCTGCCACTTCTGGAACAAAGTCCAACAGACTTCATGCTCAGGGGTATTTCTTCTGAAAGTGAGAAATGAGTGATAGATTTTACATACCCCTGCAGGGTTCCCAAGGATGCTGAACACGATGAAATATTCTGTTGTGAGTAGCAAGAAAAGTGGAACAGCCGTCTACTTTTCGAAATGTTGCAATCTCAGTTGCAGTGTAACACTCCCTTTGCAGCTTTCAGTGATTTTTCTGATGTGATCATTATGTTGTGAGAAGCAAGAAAAATTGTGTAGTGTAACTGGGCCTTAATTCTTTTACAAATTAATTTGCAAATTAAAGGTACAGTACTTTCTTTCTATAACTTACTACATTTTAAAGAGCCTTTAAGTCCAGCAGTATTTTTGATTTCTGCACCAGTGTTTATATTAACACACCAACAGTCTTTCTTGTAGCACTGTCTAGGCAAGAAGAGGCCAGTTTTCAAATTGCACTCTGGAACATATAAACGTCCTAAAACATTTATTGGAACTGGCATTCCTTGAACCAAGATGGATGCATCTAACGCTTTCTTCAAAGCTTTGAAACATACACTGCCAGCTGTTAGAAAATCGGAAGATGCAAATTATTCTAGTAAGTCACAAAAGAATACCTAATACAAGAATCATATTGAGTTATTTCAAAAAGGTTGAAGGGTTGTGAACAGCGAATGGAGAATAGTGATTGGAAATTGCATGACCAATATGGAACTGAAATAATAAGAATTTCTTCAATTCATTTCTTAATACCACAATGTCTGCACCACTTAGCAAAGACCTTACATTGCAAATAGTATGGCCTGTCACTTTGTGAAATGGTCAGTTGAAGAGGTCTCATTTTTCTTGGGTTTGTCAATGAGTTTTGAGCAAATTTATATTAGAAGTTTTATTACAACTGGTGAAGTAAAATCGAAGAGACTTGGGCACCCAATTCAAAGTGTTACTGTTGTTCCTCCTTGGATGTGGTTGTTATTGGATTCTTGTCTCTGTGATAGCGTGGCCACAGTTTCTTTCAGTCATGCACCTGCCAGTCACTGATTGCCTTTAACTCCTTCAACCTTTTTTTGAAATAGCTGTATATTACCTAACAATGTCTTGTTAACTTTGTCACAAGTCTCTTTGCCTTTAAAAGTAATTCTAACTTCACCAGTTTTTCTTCCGTTCTTGTCCACACACCAGCAAGAGCGTGGTAGACCAAGGGGTTTCCAGCACTGCTTTGGATGGTAGTAACCATCAGTATCACACTCAGGTAAAAAGATTCCACTCTGGTTTGTATTTACTGCTTTTTTCTTTTCAATTTCACATGGTTTTGGTGCGTCAGTTGTCTGGTTCTTTTGTGAAGGTGATGATATAAGTGGGAGAGTCTTTGTCTTTGTCTTTTTGCCTAATTAATTGACAGACAATGAAATAAATCAATGCTATAATCCTGTTTTTTTTTGTAAGCTTAAGATTTAGTAATTATGTGGGGAAAAAATGTCGAGTGTTGCAACCCTGTGCTCAGGAATTCAAATTATGCAAATAAGGCACCAGAATTTGTGATATTCAGTTAGAAAGCTATTGTACCATAAAAAAAGAGAGAGAGCAGGAAGTGGGACAAACACCCAAGAAACTGTTTGAAGGTGACTAGTTTTCCTGAAACATGAGGGGTTTCCAAAGATTTTTTGTTCTATTTTGCTGCTCTAAATAGCTTTGACTGTGCCTTGACTTATTAAAGCTGCAAAATTAAGTCAAATTATCATATTTAAAAGAAAGCTTCTTCTCTAAGGGCCAATTCAATTTACATGGTATAATTAACTTTTCCCTATGTTACTGTCACATGCAGTCTGCTGACCCCATGCTCACAACACCTATAACCTCCTAACTGTTTTGTACAACAAGAAAATAAGATATAGCATTTTAAAACACATCTTTAAAAACCTTACAACAACTGTAAGTGTTAGTAAAAGTTATACTGTGTATTGGCTTTAAGTTAGTCCCCAAAAATAGTTTTCTTCACCTCCTTTTAGTTTCCTGGTCTCTTTGGAGTTCATTTTCTTGGTTGGTTTAGGCCTTGTTGTGACTGGAATGGGTTTTAACACCTGTTGCTTACTGACTACAATAAAATGATAGCAAGATCAATATCTAGGAAATAAAATGACAAACATACTAATCTTAAAGATTTTAACTTCAATCATTACTTCCACCAAATAAACTTCAATGTAATAGCTTGTAATAGATAAAATAGATAAAGGTTCTTATTTCACATCAGTAACTTGTAATAGTACTCATAGACTGATAAACTAGAGGCCAATGGTGCACTCACTTTACCCCTCTCCTCTCCATCAGTGCTCCAGTTTACAGGCTTTTAAAGCTAATTAGAACTACAAAGAAAGGAAAGAAGTTGAAGCAAAGATGTGATGTTGCTGGGAATCGAACTCAGGACCCTTTGCACTGAAGGCCAGACATTAACCAGCTGTGCCATCCTTAGTTCTTAACTTATTAATTAACTTAACTCCTTAATAAACTTATAAATTTAAGCTATAACCTAACTTATTAAAATTTTGCGCACCTGTAGAATACCCAGTTATAATTTCAATAACAAAGACTCATTGTTTTTTGCCTCTTTCTACAAAGATTAATTACCTGCAATAACTTAATATAAGTTTGCAGGGTATTCCATATTTTGTACCAAACAGAAAACCTGCAATTTTGAATCTCATCTTGTAAGAAATGTAATTATTTGATGTTGGAAATACAGTTCTCCTAAGCCAGGGGCTCATGGCTAAAGCAGCTGAAAGTAGGATCAAATTGGAATTTAAGTCCTGTCAGCTTGGGATCTCACTGGTGAGATGCACTGTGCTAACAGCTTATACCATCTGTGTTTCAAGGAGTGATTTCAACATAATTTGAATGGATGGATGAAAACCAGAGAACCTGGAGAAAAACCTTTGCAGCAAGGGAGTGAATCAACAGTAGCTCAGTGGTAGAGCATCTGACTAGAATAAAGAGGGTCATGGGTTCTGGAACTCAGATTTTTAACCGCCACCAGGATAACTCAGTTGGTAAAGCACTGGTCTGTTGTGTGGGAGGTCAGCTAGGGTTTGAATCCTGGCCGGACCAACACTCAGGTTCTTAAAATAGCTGAGAAAGTGCTGTATTTGTAATAATATCTAATATCTGCAAATGATTATACCTTCAAGTCTTATTGGATAAGGACTTTAAACTGTAGGCCCTGTCTCCCATCTCTTCCTTAACCTGTATCATGGGGGGCATTAAAGAACCTTTTGAATTGTCCCTTGAAGAGTAGGGGATTGTCTCCCAGTTCAACAGCCTATCCTAATTGGAGGCACATCTTACTTATCTACTAATTATCTTCTCATGATTGTAAGCTGTGCGGCTGCCAATGACACCTTATAATGCAGCCTGTAAAAAGTCCTCCTCTGATGATACTGAATTGTGAAGCCCATTGAGACATGTGAAATACGCTATACAACCATTCACTATTATTACTATCAGTCAACAAACAACTTACAAAAGTCCAAGCTTGGGACTCCAACCCTGAACCTCAGCAATGAGAGGCAATGCTCTAGTGAAGCATGCCACCTGTAACCATCTTACCTGTAACTCTTTTTTGGTCTTATACATAGGTCATACATGTTTGCTCTTACCATGACAAGTCAAACGACAAGCTGCTAGTGACATAAAGTTGTTATTGTTTCCACCACAGCCTCCATAGATAAATTGCTGGCATTGTTTGGTTTTATGGTTATAAAACCACCTTGGAAAAAAACCCATACAGTCACCTGGCTTTTGTGGAAAATGACACACAGCCTGGAGTCCTAAGAATAACAAAAAAAATATATAATTATATATATATAAATTGAAATGGTGAAAACTTAGTCGCTCAGCCAATAATCAAGTCCATGGATCATTGCTAAAGGATTTGTGGTCTGCCTCTGATAGACTGTAGATAAATATAGCAGAATAATAAAACCCAAGACAGGCAACTAGTAACTGCCACTTATTTATCCAGAACATTTGTGCCCTTCAGCCTTCTTCAGCTAATGACAACTAAAATAGGCCTTTTGCAACAATTGATCACATGATACAAAAGCCACCTTGCTGTATGGCAAACTGCGCACTGGGACATCAAAAACAAAGAAAAGTCAAGGTTGACAGGTTGAAGTCGCTTTGTTCTAAAGATTTTCACATTCCTTTGCCATCCAGCATGGCAGATTTTGTATCATGTGATCAATTGTTGCAAAAGGCCTATTAATAGGTGATATTTTTTAGATCAAATATTTTAAGATCCCCACCTTGGAATACAAAAAATAAATAAATAAATAACATGCCTTTTTGGCTTGGCTCAATATCTTATTCTAAAATTTTGCCTTCCACTTATTCTCTGGTAAAATTTAAAAAACTCATTCTACTGATGAATAATTTTCAGATCCCCCTGAATATCACCTGTCCCCCCTCAGCCTTACAAATTGAATGCAGCCTAAGTCAGGGCACAGCTCACTCACAGACTGAATTGGAATTTGGGGTGTTGACTTTTGTGGAGGGAGGAAAAGCAAGGGAGAGAATCCTGGAGGGGATCTGCCATATATTTGATGGTAGGGATGCTCGTCGTGCCTTTTAGGGGTGAAAATCAGAGATCTGGTACCTTTTAGGGTCTTTCAAATTTTACTGAACTTCCATAAACTAAGCTGGTACCTTTTAGGGCTTATGTTCAAAATTTCTGATGAGTATCCCTACCCTTTTATGGAAGGAGTACCCCCTGGGGGAGAGAACCAACAAACAACTCTACTAACATGAGTCCCGCACTAAGGAATAGAACTCTGGAACTCAGTGGTGAGAAGCACTCAGTAAAGCATGCCACCACGACAGGAAAAAACCTTTTTGGAAGAAATGTAATGCTACAAATATTGTGATTAAGGTGCGGTGAAGATTACTTTGCACCGTTCACAAAACTTTTTTTCTGAATAAACCGTAATTCACTAAACTATAAGAAACAATTTTTTTCAATTTGATATTTTGAGTTACCAGTGTATCTGTAATAAGCCGATGAAAGATGTGTTAATTTGTATCTGATAATGTTTCCAAAGTTTACTTATGAAACAGTTAGAAAGTTTAACCTCTGAACTCTTAAAAGCATTCTTTCGCAATTAAAAGTTCTATTACCTTCAGTGTTTACTTATAATAGTTTGAAATGTGCTTCCTGAATTCTATGCAAATCGAAAAAAAGTTTCTCGCTATTATTTAAATTTTAAGATCTTTTCTTAACTTTTGAATAAATTAGATTTTCCGGCGTAAACCAGTGTTCAGTTTCAAACTCGACAAATTTACCAATCTCTTAACTGTAATATTTCCTGTAAGTGAACATCTACTAGTAAAATACGTGTCGGTATGTAAGATGATACGATAACTGATTTTCAGTGACGTTTTTGTAGAAGCCAATGCCATGCTGCGTCGATGACAGAATCAAGTGTGGAAATTAGCACATTTTCATCGAAGAATTGCCTTCGTCAAACATTGAAAATCATTGCATATTTCTTTCTTCGAGCAATGCGAATTAAGGTACGAGAATCTGTTCTAAGAACATTGATTATTTAAAGAGTTGATTTTTAATAGAGTGATGACTTTGAGTACGTCTAAGCTTACCTAAGTTGGAGGTTGTGGGTTTTGTGGTTGAAGAGAGTGGCTTTTCATCGCTTAAGGGCAGCTATTAAGCAAACAAATTATTCTTTAAGTAAATAGCAACTGTAATCGTTCTCTTAACTATACACTTAACACATATGCTTGTACTTACGAATACAACAAATATTGATAGCAGAAGGCCCTTGAAAAACAAACTGGTCGCCATTTTCGATTTCCTGTCGCAGAGTGATTACCAATTACTACAACTTCGCATCGTTTATATAACGGTGATGAGTGTTGATATAAGCGACGTCACTTCCGGTCGAACTCCTTTTTGAGGTGATAGGTGAGGGGCTCTGAGTTGCCAATATCAAATTCAAGATTTTTCTTTATCTTTCAAGTTTGCTCTTGCGCTAATTTGAAAAGTGTTTTCCTTTTGATTTTATAGTTTAGAAAAATAAACGCACGGAAAACAATTTCATACCGTCTAGAGGTAGTATTGTTTAGGTTGCATTCAATTGGTGAGCAGACATTTCCTTTTATAGAAATTTCCGTGTTATTTTTTGCCGCGCACTACGCATTTTGATATTTTGTGCATGACCTGGCCGCACATGGTGGGTGAAGTCATTTCCTAGTCTCAAAAGTTTTTAAATTGTTTTATAATGCAAAGAACTGATTTCAAAATTTCGATGCTATTTGACATCGTTTTCCTTCAGTGAGGGGTGATCGGCAATTATTTTGAAAACCTCCCCTAAAATGTAAGCAGATTAAAAAAAAACTTTATGATACGAGAGTATCAAGTGTGTTACAGTTGAATGATAAAGCCGATTTAATCAGTTGATTGAAGTGAAAATTAAAAAAAAAAACGTATCCTAAAAGTTGCCGACTTGCGCTGCGCGATAAGCATTTGCGTCATGCCACCTTAAAGGAAACAAAATCGATCATTTTTACTCCTTCAAAGTCCCCCTGCCCCGGTTCACACTAGAGCAAATATTTCTGAAATCGCACCGTAGTCTACATGCAATCTGATTTGCTTCTTCAATCTTCAAACTCCAGAAGAAATATTTAAGAAAATTGGCCATTTGAAGACTGATTTCGATCGAGGAATGACTCTGACTTGGTGAGCAAAAAGCGAAACATGTACAATATGAAATGCTATATCTGATTCCAAACTACACAACGCTTTCTCTATTTAACAAATGGAAAAGTATATTAGTATTACAGCTGTAAACTGTATAAATCCACATACACAGTATTGTAACCGATCTTTAATTTCATTACCAACTTCAGTTATTTCTTGATCTTGTATTTTTCTTTTTTTAAAAAAGTTAGTATTCTTTACAAATGATTTTCGTTATTGATAACATAGAAAATATCAAATGTTTATTTCTTAGAATATAAAATTCCTTCCGTCTAAGGCCAACACCAGATAATCTAACATGCTATATTATAAACTTATAAAAAATATGATCTTAGGAATATTAAGGATTAAAAAATATTAGATAAAAGGTTTTCCTCTTTACAAGTCCTCGTTGTCGCGTGGATTAATTGTGTTGTCGTCTAAAAGAAAGAAAATGTCAAGGAATTAGCAATATGATTTGATTTGGAGCAGTTCGTATAAATGGGTAAGTACGATTCCGCGATTCTTTAATGGCTTCCTCTCTGAACCAATCAGAAAGCGAGAAAACAGACACCATCCAGTCACAATGCTTGAATACGGAAACCTTTAAAGGCAAATTTATGCACGTGTCAGCGGCTTCCCCGGGGCCCCCCGGAGATATGTGGGGCATTATAGGGAGTTTGGACGCTAACATTGCACCTGGGGTCGGGGAAATACTTGACTTAGTTTTTGGTAGAAAACAATTGGGGTAGGGGATACCAAGAGGATTGCCCATTGCTCAAAAAATAGTTTTGCTTACTACTCAACCTGCAGCTATTTTTTCTCGAAATGATGGACCTTTGTAGACCCTGGAAGACTCTAAACAGGGGACTTCGAAAACAAAGATGTCCCCACCCCCTGGGACAATCACGAAGATTGTTTCTAGTATTTTACAATCCCCCTGGTTAGCCCGGGGTTAGCCCCCTCGGGGAAGCCGCTGATAGGTGCATTACACGGAACAACTTTTCCTTACAACTGTCGCACGCTGTCTGTCATGCTCACAACACCCTACAACCTCCTTACGATTGTTGTATACGACAAGAAAAAAGTTTTAGCATTTTGAAACATGTTTTGAAAGCTTACGACAATCGTAAGTCATGGTGTCAGCAGATTACATGGGGCAGTTGTAGGGAAAAGTCGTAGGGAAAAGTTGTACCGTGTAAATCGGCCTTAAGAGTCGCGGTACCGTACGTTTCCCATTCATACAAAAACTGTTGTAATAGGTCGTGTGATAGAATACGATAAAAAACGGATAACATGTGCTATTATTGGGTTAGAGAGTTCTCGTTCGTGTTTTACCGACCAATTTGATTTCTCTTATGTTCTACAGCCAGCGAGTGCGTGTATTGGCCAGTAAAGCACGAACAGGAACTCTCTAACTATTCTAATATTCAACCTTCCACAGCATTGAAAAACTCATTACAGCGTGAAAATCATGCTGTAAAGCCTGTTACAGCACGCTGATGAGCCAATCAGCTTGCAGCATTTTGTACTGTGCATTAAGTTTAAATATTGAAGTGATTATGTACCACTGCACGCTTAGTCAAAAGAAGAGCATGGGAATGCGGATGGAGGTAAGGGTTCACACCACAAGGCCACATCGAAAGATTTGAGTCTACCCCGATTGTGTACTGTGCGTTGCCGGCACCAATGCTATGATCTAAATTTAGAACTAGACCATTTCAAAATGCTAGGAATCTTATCTGGGTGCATAATTTCAAAGGGATAGGCTTCTATAAACAAACTAATGAAATTGCAATTCATTACTTTTCCTGTTAGATAAGATTAATTATCAAATCACCTCGTTATCAGTAACCAAAATAAACCTGCGAGCAGACTCCTCAGTAGTATACAGAAAAGGTTATGCTCTCTCAGGGTATCGTAATTGAGAATTTAACAAAATCGCACGCTCAATTTTTCGATTTTCCTTGTCCTTAAATCCTTTTTTTTCAAAAAAATCATTGTAGTATATTTATGAAAAGAAAAGGTTCTTTTTACTTTTAGTTCCTCTTATTTACTATGTATTGTAACAGATTGTTCAATATGTTGAATAGATCCACTTGTTCGCAACTCGGCGCTAGATTTACCCGTCAGCAATACCAGAAATATCACAAATTTCTCAATTACCCTCGACCAAAAAGACTTTCAGACATAGTAAAATTGATTTTTTGGAACGAGGACGTCAATCAAAGAAAATATGTAAAATGAGTCTGATAAACCTCGCTTCTACTCCAGGGGCAGACTTAAAGGGAGATGACTGACCACAGGTAGCCCAAGCTTACTATATGTGACGGCTGTCTCCAATGGTTTTATTAAGAAAATTTAAAAAAATTCATAA
>JANTNT010051221.1:0-12150 GCA_024752375.1 Entacmaea quadricolor | reverse complement strand
CCATGATACAGGTTAAGGAAGGGATGGGAGACAGGGCCTACGGTTTAAAGTCCTTATCCGAGAAGACTTGAAAGTCTCATTAACCATTTACATATATTATTACAAAGATCCACAGCATATAGTGATTAGTCTGTTAAATAGGAATGTTATTGAGAAAAGTTTAAGGTACATGTTAGTTTTCGATAGTTGAGCCCATCTACATGAATTAAAGACCGGAAACTCGGCCCTAGAGCTAGAAACTTTATAATCCCCATGGGACATTAGTCCTTACACTATGGAGTTACCCTTCCTCCATGTAAAAGTACCTATTGGTAGTAAGACGAGCTATTATTAAAATTGATTAACTAACAAAGTTAATAGTTAAGAAAGGTTACCTTTGATTAGATTGAGGAATTGATCTCTAACTGAAAAATACAAAGTGTTTATGGTTGCATATAAAGGATCTGCATCACATCTGAACTAAACGTCTGTAACCAGAGTTTATTTCGGATGCAAGGCATACTAAGATTTGCATTATAATTAATCCAATATGTTAGTTGTTAAAGGGTACTTAAAGTGTAGTACCGTATTACTCGTTTAATCGCCTCTCCCGATTAAGCGCCGCATCTGAGACCAAAAATGTTAATAAGCACCACAACAATGCACAACTAACAACAATACTGCGCTTAATCAAAACGTCATAATTTAGTACAGTGAATGACATTTGAAACACGTTTATGTAGTATTTAAAACACGATTTGCGAGTGTTTTCAATGCCACCATGAATAATTCATAAGATTCTGGTTCAATACTCAATAGATCGCCCATACACGTCACGTGCATGGACTTTTATACTTTGATAGAGAAGTGAATGTCACTGTCATGCGCAATGACTTCATAAGAGACTCCCACATGGTAAAGATCGCATGCAAAAGTCAAGACAAAGGCGCTTATCCATGCCAGTTATGGGTCGTCGGTGAACGAATGTGAATAGACGCTGATGGAGTCATCTCTCATTAGTATTCAAGTGATCATTACATGATATAATGACACATGTGACATTATATAATGATCACTTGAATACTAATGAATGAATGAATAAAGAGAAAACAATTTTTAAGTCCTTAGCGGGAATCGAACCTCACATCTTCGGTTTACTAGTCCGACGTGTTGACCACACTACACTACAAGGACTAACCACGCTGGAAACGCAGCCAGTTAATGTCATGTATGAGGTAACTGCAGGGATCCCAGGGCATTATTTTCTCTATGGGTAAGTTGAACACCGTAAATTTGGTTACGCATAGAATTATAGAAATGATATGAAAGTAGATGGGATCCCTGCAGTTACCTCATACATTACAAGAAAACAATGGAATTAGGGTCTACTAAAGTGTATTAGTCTAGAATGAATAAAGAGAAAACAATTTTTAAGCCCTTGGCGGGAATCGAACCCCACATTTATTACATTAACTGGCTGCGTTTCCAGCGTGGTTAGTCCTTGTAGTGTAGTGGTTAACACGTCGGACTAGTAAACCAAAGGTGTGGGGTTCGATTCCCGCTAAGGGCTTAAAAATTGTTTTCTCTTTATTCATTATATATACCGAACGCATTTAATCTACTTTCATATCCTGAATACTAATGAGAAGGACTTTATCGAGTATAAAGGTCCATGCATGTGACGTGTATGGGCGAGCCAATTGAACCAGAAGCTTATGAATTATTCATGAGTGTTTTAATTGTTACTAATGTATTTGCATGTTAAAGCCGTTGAAATTTTTTGTTTTTAAGAGGGCCTTTGAATATCTTGTTTTTAACATTTGCTTGCGGTATTCTCGTTTATAATTTTTTAACAAGAGCATCACACTAACTAATTGCGCCCCTGAATAAGCGAGTAAATACGATATACCATCTGTGGTCTTGTTCACAAATATAGAGCGTTTTCATGTGACGTCATGGCCGCCATGTCGGTGTACCTCAAACAAAGCATTCCTCATTAGCTTCTCTTGTTACACGAGGTACACCAACATGGCCGCCATTGTTATTTAATTCTCAAGGGATTGAGTGAAAACGCTCTATTCCTCCATAATGTTAATTGTTAATAGTGCTTATAGGTATTTAAATTCACCCCCTTCAAACGATCCTGGACCTTCTGACGATGAAACAACAGCATCATCAACACCACCATCATCGTCATTATCATCATCATCAACTCAAATCACAATGGCGGATCTAGGGGGAGTAAAGAATAAATGAAAAGACCGCTTACGATAATACCGCAAATGCAGGATCTATTGAAGATCTAACCAGTTATGAAAACAAATAAGTAAAATAGTAAAATGAAAGGCTGATACTGCTTGAAAATATTACTCAGGATAGTAATTGACATCTCCCATTAATTTATTTCTATTATTTTTCGGGGAATAACTGAACAATTGTGTTGGTATAGGACGCCCCCTTTGCGAAAAATTTCTAAATCCGCTTCTGCATCATCCTTATCACAGTTTCAACAACGTCATCTTTACCGTCATCGTCATCTTCATTATTTTGATACAAAAATAATAAAACTATCTATGGCTTACTTTTAGCATCATTTTTCCTTTTCTTATCATTTGCTTTCAGCTTCTTTTTTTTCTCTTTTTCATCATGCTTTTCTTTTTCTTTCTCTTTAGCTATTTTCATTTTTATTTCAGCATCGTGGTCTTTTGGAGCATCAATGCTTTCTCCCATTGCATCTTTATCAGTCTCGATATCCTCATCTTTGTCACCACTGACACCCGACACAACATCGTCTAGTATTGAATCTTCTTCTTCATCTTCAGTTTTATCCTTTTTGTTTTTACTTGGCTTTACACGTGCAATGGTGCTCTTTTTATCTAAAAGGTGAATCTGGTCCAACGATGGGCTGTATCTCTTTTCAACGAATACTGGAAGCAAAAAAGGAGTAGATTCTTATGAGATGAGCGAGGAAAGACGCAACGAACGCGGCATGCAAGCGAAGCTATTAACCAAACGTTTAATTCGCTTCTTAAATATTATATAAAGACTTTAAATATTATAAAAGGACCTTCAAACAGTGGAGCTGTTTTGTATAACAGCTCACCTTTAGATATTAGAAATATTAAATCTATTAGTGTTTTCAAGAAAGAATTATATAAATATTTTTTAGATATGTATATTATTGCAAATTAATTTTAATCTTAAATTTATTGATTTTTAAAATTTATTCTTATTTATGCTTATTTATATTTTATTATTAACTTATTTGTTCTATTTAATTTTAGAAGGCCCGGTGGAAAATTAGCTTTGTTAAACTGTTATATTTTGTAAATATTTTTAAAACCTTCTCTAAATTTGAGACTTCTTCTTTAAATTACTATTATTATTATTTTTATTATTATTATTTTTATTATTATTATTATTATAATTATTATTCCGTTTAATTTTTTTTTTTTTTTTTTTTTTCGTTTTGGAAATATTTCAACATGGAATATAGTAAATTTGTTTATATCTATCCAGAAAAATCATCCTGGTTCTATATTCTACTTAATTACGAATAGTGATTGCACTTGTAGCAAATAAATCAATACAAAAAAGCAATACAAAAGTTATGTATAGATGGTTTGCAATCATTCTTTAATCTGATAATCCACAAGAAGAATTTAAGGTTATAATTTTAAAAAAGTTAACAAGCAAACCTGGAATTAAAATATTATTCTTTAATTTCTATCATTCTTTAATCTGATAATCAACTAAGAAGAATTTAAGGTTATAATTTTAAAAAAGTTAACAAGCAAACCTGGAATTAAAAAAGCAATATTTAACAATTTAATATGAAATTTATGGTGAACATCAATTAACATGGCCGCCATTTTTGTTCATACGAATGATTGAAAACCAAACCTATTTTGAATTTTGAAATGTACTCATTTAAGTTACATATTGTACTCTTATAACCGGTAACAAAAATGATTATTTGTTTGTTAAGAGATAAGAAAGTTCTCTTGTAAATTATTATTCGACAATACCATTCGTTATGTTGTCTTGGAATGCATTGATTCTATTGTTCAACACGGTACCTGTTCTACAAATATAAAGGGACAACAAACACGACTTTAAACCAAAGATTTTTCTCCAAAATGTATTATCAAAACTATTTATTTAAAGACTAGAGGACCAAACTATTCAATGCTCAGGAGCCTCAATACGTCCTCAGATGTGGAATTAAAACGTCTCAAATTAGGAAATTAAGTTTCCGAATATCAACTGGTAATTTTCGTCACGTGTGAGGTCATTCAACAGTTGTACTGAAAAGTTTCGTTTGTGGACTTGTAGATGTGAACTTGATCTCAAATTGTCGGACACTTACCCTGGTTATCGTCGTCTTGGTAAGCCACAGCAACTTGGGCAGAACATAACAACACCAGCGATGCGATTAAAAGTTTTGACATAATGGCAGGGAAGGGCTAAGACATCTAGAAAACACGAACACATAATTTTAGTTAGTAAATTCCTTAAGTTGTTGACTTCGATTTTGACATCGATGTACTTCAATACGACAAGAAAATCTTGAAAGTCACGGTTCATGAAATTAATAAAAACGATCAAAATGAAATGAAATAAAAATCCTACCTGTAAAAGAAAGCATTAACCGTGAAAATTTTCTCTTAAACAAGAATTTAATCAGAACTCGATACGGGTACTCCGGTGTTGGGAAATGACGTCACCTTTGACTTGCTAAACTTTGGTGTTGGAATCCACGTTGATTGGTTAGCAGCGAAGAAAAGTTGTTTCAATTCCCCCCAGGAAGAAATAACAACAGCAGGTTAAAAGCATTGTCTCACATCACACGTACCAAAGGGCAAATCAAAATAATAACAATTTCCTTTAAAAATAAAAGTTGCCAGTTTGGTTTCAAGAGCTGCATGACCCTGTGATAGCACATAAGAAGTTCCCTTTACGAACTAGATCTGTAACACTTGAACGCTGCAAAGTGAAAATAATGTTATTTTCGTATGTTTAATGACATTCTAAAGTTAATATTTGTTTATTTTTGTTAATCTTTGTTGTTTGCCTATTCAAGTGTTTGATTTCGGCTCATAAGTCAGATATTGGGAACATCTAACACTTTACACTACTACACCACTCATACCAAAAATCGTCTAACTCCTCGATCCTCAAAGTGTTGCTCAAACTAAGCTCACCCTCGGTCTCCTTTTGATAGAAATCTTGATATAGAATCCACAACTAATGCTCTGGCTTAATGACTGCCAGTCCGACTAATGTATTATTGATCAAGTGTTTATTATATGTATTTATTATATGTTCTATTGAAAGATTCCTAGACGCCACAGGCCCTTTGACGTTTTTATCTTGATTTGATTTCTGTCAAGCTAGCCTTTCACTGCAGTTTACCACGGACGGGTATATACGTTTCCCGAATTCGCTTGAGTGACCACGAAACAATGGGTCCAAGACGAGGCAGGAGTTGATAAATACAGTAAAAGTAGGAAAACATCAAGTCCTGCCTCGTCTTGGAACCATTGTTTCATGATCACTCAAGCGAATTCGGGAAAGATCTATTGTCGTAACATTTGTATCGCGCGAGGTGCAGTACACGTCACATGCATTATGTGGACTTCATCGGATGCCGAATCTAATAATAAAACGTTCATTTATGAAGATATACATGGGTGAATGTATTCGAGGAAGCTCCATGGGTAGCGTTGCGTTGAAGGCGCTCGTCTGTTACCACTTTCTTGACCCTTCGTCATGTGAATAGAATTTGTCGGTTCCCCTCCTTGCAACAAGGGTTTTTCCGGGTTTCCCCCCCCCCCCCCCCCCCAATGAAAGTCAAAATTTTCTAATTTTCGATTCGATCTTGAAATGCACGTGCTATGTGAGTATTGAATTTTGATAGTAAAGACAGAACGGCAACGGTTAATCACTGGTATGTTTTATATACTTAAAACTAATAACAGAGAAAGATGTTACAGGAATAATAGCTTAGTAACCTAAGGAGCGCAGTAAAGTACGGCCGGTAACGACGCAACGTTGATGATATCCATGAAATTACCTCTCAGTCTGTTACCTGAAATAACCCTCGAACAGATGACTTTGCCATGTACACACAAGAATTTCTATTATACATTAAAAAACCTCGTATTTTAATATCGTTTCTTTTTGTGGAAAAAATTGTAATTCATACACGAATTCGCTTAAAGTGATCGTTAAAAAATTGTCCCAAGACGAGTCAAGACTTGATAAAACAGTGTAAATGTATGAAAACATCAAGTCCTGCCTCGCCTCGGAACCACTGTCGGTCCCTTAAATTAAGCGAATTCGGGAAGGTCTCGGTTGAATACATTATAATAAAATAAATGCTAGAATCACCCGAGTACGTTAAGTTCTGATGGTATGCAGTGGATCCCGCCAAAAGAAGGTATTTTGTTCGCAGCTGCCATAACTGAATTAATTAGTCTCATATTGATTATTGGCTTAGTTAGACGTCTATTAGACTAGTACAGAGCATTAAAGCTTTATCAAAGACAAAAAACCACTTTATTCTGAAATAAGATTCAATGAGCACGTAGTGCCATTTACAATAATAAGTATTATACAATGCGTATACAAGTGTGAAACATACTTGTACTTAGTCAACCCCGTTAAGTTGGAGAAGTACTTCCTCGACTCCTTAGCATGGATACAATTTTCAAAATACATCTATCATCTAATAATCTACCTATAGATCTATTTGCAACAAATTGGAGGACAGTTTGGTTGGCACATAGTTGGTTGACATGATTGTGGGCAGATAGCTGGTGGTGGTGGTGGTGGTGGAGGTGGAGGTGGAGGTGGTGGAGGTGCTGATTGGCAGCATGTTGGAGCACAAGATGGTTGACATTCTGTAGACATTGGCATGGGCAAGGGCATAGGCATCGGTTGTGGTGGTGGTGGTTGGTAAACAACAGGAGCAGCACTGCAACAAGAAGGCTCACATGATGGAGCACAACTAGTAGCGCATGATGGTGCGCACATTGGAGGAGCCTGTATTGGAGGTGGAGGTGGCTGGAATGGAGGAGGGGGCACGGGTGGTCCTGGCACATAACGTGGTCGTGGTACCCAACGCTCAACATAAGGTCCACTACATGGTGGAGGACATGGACCAGCTGCAAAATGACAAAAAATAATGAATGACATTTCGTGCTCCCTTGTAACTAACCTATTCAACAATCTAAGACAATCAAGAGACGATATTATATCTTCTTACATTGCTCCGCTGTTGGTGGTTGTTCTTCACTCCCGCTTCCAGATTCAGATCCACTTCCAGATGCTTCAGCTTCTCCACCTGCTGCAGCTTTTCCACCTGCTTCAGCCTCTATATAAAACAAAAACCAATGACAGATTTTTAATGAAAGAATATAGTTTTTTTCTCTCAAAAAATCAACACGTGAGTTTGAGTGTTGTGTATTGTAAATACTGAATGTAGTAGTAGTGTGTGTTGAGCGAACCAAACGGAAGAGCCCTTTAGAGGGGGTTGTGGTTGTAAAATATGAGGTATTTTTTGAAACAAGTTTATCGTTAGCTCCACCAATGGCATAGCAAATAGCCGCCGCAATACTTCGATATTGCCATTTTGTTGCTGTTTTATAAGTTGCATTCAAACTTTTCATCCTGGTTTTGCTATCTGTTTATGTCTAGATTACTGCAAATGTAAAGAGTGAACTTAATTAGAAATCCGGATTTGAAAATTCCTGGAATATAGCATTGTTAGCTGATTAGTTTTAGTTAGGGCCCTGCATTAACGTCATCATCAAGATGAATCGCTCTAGCTAATACAAGATAAAAGTAGGCCTAACCTGCTTCATCTTCTTCGCCTCTTACTGAGCTCTTCTTCACTCCAACTGTCGATCAAGCACCGAGTTAACAGTTAAGTAGGTTAACATTAAGCTTTATTCATGCGTTAGTAGCATTATTATATCTCAAGCAACAGTTAAGTCTGTATAAATACTATTGCTACGGAAAATGCCAACTAATGATTAGCGACAGCATGGTTTAATTTATTTTGATATGATCGATTCGCTCATTAATTAAGGTGCAACATTTGTGAAGTTTGGTTAGTATATTGACCTTATAAATATATAAGTCGACCTCCTATAGACTCGATCATCCACACACAAAAAAAGATTAATTTGTTAGTTTTGTACCGATGCAACAACCGTGCAATATTTATGCGCCATTAAGTTATTGAGAGTAGAAACCCCTTACGTTTAGCATCATCAGAATAATCTGCATCATCTGCAGCTTTCTCTGACTCTTCGGGTTCATCAGCATAATCATGCGTGGATGACTTTTCTTTAACACCCTTCCCATCTTCATCTTCATCATCATCATCTTTTCCTTCATCTGCAAAATCATCCGTATCGTCGCCTGTTTCTATTGATTTAGTATTCTCTTCATCATCTGGGAAAAAAAAGTTTTTCAAATTGTTCATACTTTCATAAATTTGTCTACAAAAGTAAGAATGGGTCAGTGCCAACACATTCGTGGACCCTTTTCCATTTTGAAATATCTCTATATAGCTATTTCAAAGAAGACTGTCGGGGCGAACGGCAAATGGCGATCGGTTATTGGCGATTGCACGACCAAAAGGAACTTTTAAAATGTCTGTACTACCTTTTAGAGTCTTCGCTGAATGGTGTAGACATCTTTTAAGTACTTATGTAATGAATATGAAGATATTCTTTGTGCCCCACAGTATATTCTTTCCATCAACCTTTTTGAAATAGCTGTATATCCCTGGTTCTCTTTTAGCTGCAGTGTCAGTATTTTCTTCACATGCACTCATTTGTCAAATCATTCTTCTCCCACGGTCGTAATAATCTGAATTAACGGAAATGGATAACTAACCTTCAAATTCACTATCTCCAGACTCTGTTGATATAAAAACAATCATTCCATCATCATTATTTTGAGTGATTAAGTAGCTGTAGCTGTATTACTTTTTTGAAAAATATTTTCTTTTGTACATTGCTTATAAAAATTGTTGAACCTTTTGTTTACAACAACGAAATCCCATGGCACGACTGTTCATGTTTCTATTTTATTCTAGCTGCAGTTTAGAATATGTTCTTTTGTATACGTTATACCATGATTGATCCGAGAAAATGAAACTCAGGTGGTTTGTATAAATATGTGGCAACTGGACCTGATTTAAAACCTATGATATATTGGCATATTTTATCCACGTCCAATCCTCATTAATGCCAAAATTTACCGTGAAATTCTGATTCCTCTCAGTCGTTTTAAAAACTGATGACTCTAAAGCACGTTTATATGGGCAATTTTGTCACGCAACATGAACGGCGATTTCAACGGCGATTTTATCGTAACCACCCCTTTATTTGTTTAAAATCAAATTACAGGCTGCTGTTTACACGCGCGATTTAGGGTCTCGATAAAATCGCCGTTGAAATCGCCGTTCATGTCGCGCGACAAAATCACCCGTGTAAACGGATCGCCTTTAAAGGAAGCTGAAATTCAGCCATACCAAAATTGAACATTTAAAAAGAAAATGAATAATTTTGTGGTGTATAAACATCTAATAAATTTCCAATAATCTTTTTTTTTTTTTTTTTCTGAGCGCATTATAAATCAAAGATGCTGTATATGGTAATCAGAACAAATATTGTTGAAATGTATAATAGCTCATGCGTGTACTAAGGCATATTGCTGTTACGGTAACGTACTTACCTTTAATAGGCAATGCTTGTGCACAAACCAAAAACGCTATAAGCAGACACAAAGTCAGCCTTACAGACATCTTGTCGATCCTTCAAAAACAAGGAAAGAAACAAAAATTACATCACTGATTGTAGACATCTTTGATCTATGGTGTAATGGGTCCTTCGGTTGACTCTTACTGCACGTTTTAAAAGGTTGTTTCTGACTTGTGCCATTGCTGAAATTATTTCCAATTTTCAAAAGTGTTGACAACTTCATTATTTGTCCTATAAAATTAAAAATCTTTAATTCTCGTTATTTTGTAGCTCGAAGCCTTATCAACATTAGATCACAATTTTATTATTCGGTTTCCTTTCAATTACAGAGATTCATTCATTATTTCCAGAACTTTAAATACAGTATTTTCACTTTCCAACGCGCAGTAAACCTCATAAAATCCAATTCTTACCTTCTCCCACTCTTGATCTAGTAGAGGAGAGGATCCAGTCGGTAGAATTTTAGTTTTACTGAGTTTTACTTACACGCAGTGATCAACGGGTACTAGTAATCTAACTGGTGGTATCAGATTCACTACTACGCATGCGCATATTTGCTGTCTAAGATAAGGTCATTATCAATGAATCTAGAAATTAAATCCAGATTCAACAAATCTTTATTAACTTCTTTAAATACTTTTGATAGGAACATGAAAATAGTGATTTGATTTTGCGCCTCTGAGTTGTTAAGATAGAATTTTTCCTTGGTGTAAGAAATTGTTTTCTTGTGTTTGTTTTGTGGTACTCCCTGTCGTTGTTTTAGTTTTGACTTTTGGCCCTAATAACACGTCATTTACAAACACAGGCCTAGCTACATGTCAACATTTTCTGGACTAGGTTAATGACTAAAAAGTTAAGGTCTTAACAAGCAATCGTTAATCCCAAGAAACTACTGTAACGATCAAGTTGATATTGGCTGTGTGAAGTGTACTTTCCAAAACTGGTAGAGGAACTGGTGTTTAAGAGTTGTGTACTTTTTAACCATCAGCTATTTTGCGAAATGTTCTGATTGGGTGGGAAAAATGAGTCAGAGAATGCCGTGTTTTGACCAAATCATGTAACGTTTTAAAAACATTCACATGACTCCAAACCAACCAAGTTTTTTAAAGCTTAAGATGTCAAAATTTGAAGATTTGGTGTTTTATTTTAAGTACTCTTTGAACTCTTTCAACCGCCACCTGGATAGCGCAGTTGGCTGGGGCGCTGGTCCGTTGTGCAGGAGGTCAACACTCAGGGTCTTAAAACAACTGAGGAGAAAGTGATGCCTTTGTAATAATATCTGCAATTGGTTAGACTTTCGAGTGGCTTGGATGATTACTTAAAATGGCGGCCCCGGTCCCTCTCCATACTTCATCCAACTAACCGATATCGAAGAGCAGGGCCGTAGCCAGACCGAAATGGTTACCGAGGCAGACCGGTGGCATAGCCTCCTCAAAAGACAAATTTTGCTCCCGGGCGAGTGCCTCGGATTGCCTCATAGTAGCTACGACCCTGGAGAGACGTAAAAGAACCACTAAGGACGTAAAGAAACTCTGGCAGTGACCACCCCTAGTGTCTGAGCTCTTACTAATAATTTCTTAATGGGATTTGTGGGAGGGAATAGGGAATTCTTAGGGGATGGGATTTGGTGTTGTGCCTAGTAGGGGACCTCGTATCCTATTGTACTTTACCTGTCCTTCGGGCAAATCATATAAATAAACTATGAAAACGAGTGACACCTTAATAGTAAACACTAGAAAATTTGAATAAAATGTTTATTCTATAAGTATATTTATTCTTTGTTTGAGCAATGGCCTGCTGCAAAAGAGCATGATATTTTTTCTGTGTTGAACATTCACCGTTTTCACACTTTGGTATCGAATAATTGATTCTTTTTATTCTTTATATGAACATGATCAGGTAACTTGCTTGTCTGGCAGGGATTATCTTGAGCATGTAAAGACATGCTATTTTATAAACTCAGCCATAACCGAAGTCGTTAAACGTTAACAACTTGTGCATGGACAGCCAAGACATGCACGAGGCTGATAAAAGATATTGCAGCCTAACTCACAAATGAATTTGGACCGAATTTAGCACGGAGGAAAACCGGAAACCCAGTGAAAAACACTTGAAGCAAGGAAGAGAAATAACAAACAACTCTACTCGCATATGGTGCCTCTAGAGGCGAGCAAATACCGAGCGCCCACCATTTATTTGCCAAGGATTCTATCATTTCTTTTGAAAATACCGGCAACTAAAGCAAACTGATCATTATTTAAATCGGGGGTGGGGTGGGGTGGAGGAGAAATTGGGATGTCCTGAATATTTTTGGAGAGAAATTGGGGGGTCTTGAAAACTGAGAATGACATTTAAAGGGGGGTCCTGAAGTCCCTTTGATAACTTACATAGT
>JANTNT010051109.1:0-23000 GCA_024752375.1 Entacmaea quadricolor | reverse complement strand
AATTTTAACTTTAAAATGTATTTCAAAGCATATTTTGAATTAGAGGGGTATTAATGTACAGTCCAGCTGATCCAATAGAAATGGGAAAAAAAAGGATGAATATCACACAGGAATGAATGAATGAATGAATGTGAATGAATGGATGGATGGATGGATGGAACAATGAAAGAATGAATGAATTGGGAATTTACAGTGGTACATTCACATAGAGGTTGTTCATCCACTGAAGTGCAATTGGAATTTAGAAATGTTAATTTTTATAGAGAGGGAACCAAATAACTCAGACAAACACCCTCAAAATAGGGAGAGAACCAACAAACAACTCTAGGCACATATATATGAAGCCAAGCTGAAATCATTACCAGGTCAAAGTGGTGAGCACTCCCTGATGGTTTTAACACCAATGCTTCCCAAAAGACAATGTTCAAACAAATTGTTAATGTAGGTACTTGCAATATGGATTACCTGATTCAGTATTCCATACAGTAGAGCTGCTGTTTGCAGATAATGGCTTGTTTCAACTGGATTCAACAATGCAGAGACATCAACCTGGAAATCACACAAGAATGTTTCACAAACAGTGAACATTACAAACAAGAATGTATTATAATAAATAATAATATTTATTCAGGAAAGCTCACGTCACACTTAGTGATTTTCAGTGAGCTCCTGCAATTTTAACTAAAAGATAGCACAAACAAAATATAAAATTACAAATAACGATTCATAGAATAATTTATATCTTAATCAATTGTGCAGTCATGGCTCTAAATCGAAAAATAAAGTTTTTGCTTTTCTTTTGAAGCACTAGAAGCTTGTTTCCTTGCGTAGATTGGTTGGTAGAGAGTTCCATTCATCAGCTAAAGTATACAGTAGGGTTTCTTTCCCCCAATTACATTTGGCAAAAGGCAAACGAATGTTGTTTCTTCTGTGTGTATCATGGCTATGTATATCCTTATTGTAACGCACATTGAGTTGATGGGAGTCAATGTGTCCATTCAGATATTTGAAAGCCATTATACTTTGGTGGTATATTTGACGCTGTTGAAGGGTCTTCCATCTTAGCTTATCTAGAGCATCGGTTGCAGAGGAGTATACTGGAATGTCCAATATTAGCTTTGCTGCTTTGTTTTTTATGATCTGAAGATGTTTCATGAGACTTGAGTTGTTTTTATCTGGCCCCATACAAAATCATCATAATTAAATAGTGGACCAATCAGACTGTTATAGAGAGTAATACGTGCATGTGTTGGTAGAAATCGTTTAACTCTTCTCAGTATGCAGCCCAGTCTCTGATGTGCCTTGGAACATAGTTTGTCTACATGCTCAGACCATGACATGTTTTGCTGAACTGTCACACCAAGATACTTGAAAGATTGAGTAGATTTGATGGGATGGTAGTTAGCATATATGCTCAAGTCTCTGACCGTCTTTAACTTACGTGCACTTCCAAAAATCATAAGTTTGCATTTGGATGTGTTTAATGTCAGCAAATTAATTATCATGAAACCAGCCAGATACTGTCATCAGATCAGCATTCAGTGTTTCTTCAAGTTTGTTGACATCAATTGAAGAGAAGTAAAGAACAGTGTAGTCAGCGTAAAGAATAATGTCACTAACTGTTTTGCATAATGTTAGATCGTTCACATAAATGATAAACAGAAGATGACCCAGGATGCTGCTATGTGGCACGCCTACAGTCATAGGGGCAGGAGAGGAGAGAACGTCACCAACAGATGTAGCTTGATATCTATAAGATAGATATGACTTAAACCAAACAATGGAATCCTTTTTGAGACCCAAACACTCAAGCTTGTTTAATAACAACTCATGGTTGACAGTTTAAATGCCTTGGTAAGATCTAAAAAGACAGCACCTGTTAAACAGCCATTATCCATGTTTTTTAGGATGTTATTAGTAAAATGAGCCAAAGCAACTCCAGTAGATAACTTGGGACGAAATCCAAATTGGTTAGCTATTATCAACTTGTTTTCATTCAAGTAGCTGTACAACTGAACATGAACAACTTTCTCCAGAATCTTGCTAATTGTTGGTAAGATGGCCACATGTGGAGATGGGTTGATAGTTGTTAGGGTCACAGCGATTTCCAGCTTTGAACAATGATGTCACTCTTCCACATTTCCAGATGGACGGTACAATATTAGTTGATAATGAGTGGTTGAATAATCTTGTTAGACTGTCGGCTTTAATGAGAGGAGTCTTTGAGCAAACGTGCACTAACTTTGTCCAGTCCAATAGCTTTGTTGGTTTTTAAGTGATTCAGTTCTTTAAGAACGACTTCTCTATCCACAGGTTTTTAAACCATTTAATAGCATGAGCTATAGCATTTGTGATTATTTTTAATTAGTATATGTATTGTAAGTTAATCAAAATGTTTAGACCTACCAGCTGTAGGTCAAAATGTTCTAACCTGAAATGACAATCATATGTACTGCAATGTATACACAGTAGTTTTAGTATTTTTTGTGTCTTGAGCATGAATAGCACACTGACCTTTTCATCTTTAGATTGCTTTGTGCTATTTTCTACTAATGCTGTCCACATGTCTACTGCAGCATGTAATGATAGTACAAAAGGTTGCTCTAGACTTACGACCTAACAGTAAAACAATAACTAGATGCATTAGTAATTTAATTATCATTTAAACAAAGTTGTAGCACAAGCAATAATTTATTCCCTTATTATTCATTTATTTTTTACAATAAACATTAAAATTTAATCATTACAAATGATTTGATTTTCAACTTTGCACAGGAAAATTTAATCTTGTTTAAAAATTAAGATTTTTTGAAATGTTTATCGCCATTTGCATTACTACGCGGCCACCCTAGACAAAAATCACAATGTGCAGTATGCAATACTGCCATCAATCAAACACGTTGACGTCTTTTACATGCGTGTTATCAGTAAAATCACTTTCGACACTTCCCTCCATGGTAAATGACTGAGAAAATTTGATCAAAAAGCCACACTAACTGATCCACAAGTGTGTAAAAGACGTCAACATGTTTGATTGACGGCAGTCTATTGCATACTACACGTCACAATTTTGTCTGGGGTGGCCGCGTAGCAATGCAAACGGCGATAATGAAATTCATGCTATGGCATCATGAATCAAGTAAACAGTGACAGCCATAAACCATAAAAGTGCTTTGTGTAAGTATCAATAATGAAAAGAGCTCTATATTACCTGTTTGTTTTCTTCTTGTTCTTCCACATCGTCAATACCAGTTACCTCAGAATTATCCACATCTTTGAATACAGCAGTGTTCTGTTTCATAATCTCATCATGCTGGAGGATACACTGCCAAAGATATGCACAAGCAAGCTTATCCTGGAATGTCATAAGTGATGGTCCTTCTATAAGACTGTCTTGTAAACCTTCCAGTAGTGCTACACTCTCTTTACAATAGTCTAAAGGAGATCTAATGACACATGAATAAAAATTAATTTTTAAATTCTATGTAACGGATAAAATATGAGCAGGAGAACTTTATTGGTGCAAATGACGACTAGTGTGGCACTAGGTTGGACTGCGTCGGTGTATATAAGTAAAACCAAAAGTGTCATAGCAAGTAACTTTAGCACCGTGGGTAGGACATAAGAAACTGACGTTTCAGACGTTAGTCCTTCGTCAGAGTCAATACTTTTGACTCCGAGGAAGGACTAACGTCCGAAACGTCAGTTTCTTATGTCCTACCCACGGTGCTAAAGTTACTTGCTACGACACTTTATTGGTGCAACCTCACTTTGATCATTGTAATGTTGTCTGGGCTGGGGCAAATGTGGGAAAAGTTTATTAGACAAATTACAAAAGCTTCAAAATCTTGCAGCAAGAGTGTTAACATATTCTAGCTATGACACTGATGCTGGGGATTTAATTAAAGATCTAGGGTGGGTTACTTTGAATACACAACGAGAAATTCATAAAGCCATTCTAGTGTACAAATCCATGCACAGTCTTGCTCCTGAATATCTTAGCTCTAAATTTATCAACAGTTCCTATGCCAAACACCAACTATTACAAGAATACATTTAGTTACAGTGGTGCCGTCTTATGGAACAGTTTACCAAAAAACATAAGACAATCAAAATTAATGAATTTTGTTGACTCCCATCCCTTCCTTAACCTGTATCATGGGGGACATTAAAGAACCTATTGAACTATTCAAATAAGAATAGGGAATTGTCTCCTGGTTCAACAGCCTACACTACATACATTGGAGACATAACATACTAACTGACTAATAACTTACTCATGATTGTAAGCTGCAATTTGCAGCCTGTAAAGTCTTCCTACTCATTGTAAATAGTTCTGAAAAGCCACTTGGGGAGAACTAGTGATTACTTTCACTTTCATTTCAAAAAAACATGTTACAACAAATGAAATAAAACACAAGGTAGAACATATTAAGTATCTCACTTTTCACTGTATTCAAGGTTTCCACTCGAATGAAGCACTCTTGCATGTTCTAACATTGCTGTTGCTAGGTTGAATGAGTTTTCCTCCATGGTGTACAGCTCTATCAACTGCTTGGTTACTGCTAGTTGTTCTATTGATGTATCATATCTGGTGGTCACTTTATAACACTTCAGTTCTTCCTGAAGGAGACAGGCTAGTTGATCTGTAGTAAGACTCAAGATATCCTCCTTGTCTGCAATAACACTACATAATGTCCTACAAGTGCAAAATAACATGAGCTCTAATTACACAACAATAAATTTCCATGTGCTGTCATTGATCCAAAGGAATCACACAGAAAATTTTCACAGGACAGACAGACAGAAATTATAATTCAACAATAAACTTTCCTTCACTCTCATTGGTCAAAAGTTGATCATGTGATGCAATAGTGCCGGTCATGGAGGGTAGATCAGAGCATGTAAGTTGTTAGTATCCCAGCAAGTTCACTGTCTGGTACAGAAAATTTTGTTGGATAATATAATCAATAGTAGAGCATTAGAGCAGTTCATATCTTGGGAATTATTCTGTGATGGTTGCCCTTGGAAACTGGATGTTCCTCAAAACTTCATAGTTGCCCTGGAGAACTGCATTCTCGTGTGACTTTTTGTTTTTCTGAACATCAGTTTCCGTGGGCAACTATCACAGTATAATTCCTTTAAATTAACTACTCTATAGTAAAATAACTTCCAAAGTAATATCTGTCCAGTGAAAATTTATCACATTGCATTGGGTTATAAAATAAATAAACAAAGATATCTCAATTGCCCTTGAAGCTTCCCTTTTCAGCCAATTGTTCTTTTTTCAACAATTTTTTATCCTTGGACATTGTCAACCAATACTTCAGCTGCAAGAAGGGGTTTATTTACTAAGTAAAGTATCATATGCATCATTTATTCCAAATTAAATTTCAACAAGGTTGAGGTTGAGCTTGGTTACTGTATATATAGATTTTTCTGTGACCAAGGAACATTGCTTCCAAGACAAGGCAGGAATTTAAGATATTTTTATTTGTCCCACACCATAGAAATACAGCCAATCAGAATTCAAAAAAGCTGCTGCATATTCATTGGTATTCCACTCTTCCTTCCCATCATGTGCTGCACTCTTAGTTTCTTGATGAATCTACACAATTGTATTTTCTATGATGTGGGATAAAGTAGTTATACAATGCTTTCCTTGTGGCACACCATGAAATATCCCACTTGTCACCTGTATAATTTTTCTTTGTATAAACACTCACCTAAAGGCTCATGTGTCCACGTAGAAAATACAAGTGATGCATGGGATATACCATGGTATGCCACTCAAAAGAATTGTACAACTAGTATATATTTACTATATTTTATAAAGCCCTATCTTGTCTTGGAACCACTAACAATATAGTTCGTATCCACTATACCTTGATTTGATCTCAGATACAATATCATTGCTAGAGTGTTTGATGAAGTCATGCTTTGCTTTCAGCCAAGAATGGACATGTTTCTGTAGCTCAGTGGACAAGGAACTAGATTCAGATATCTGATTGAGTTGCAGGAATAGTATAACACTTGAGGCTGCACTATCAAAGGATTTCTCATACCATCTTGCTCTTCTCTGACAATCTACAAGGGCTGCATACTTAGGAAAAAGCTGCAAACCAAATAATTTTACAAAGCAGAGGTTTCAAAATGTATTGAAGTGGTCATTAGTCTGAAGTGGGTGGTTGTGAAAGAAAAACAATGATTTTTTTTGATTTTTTTTATAGAAAAGAAAAAGTAGCTGATGGTTAACTGCAAAGCAACCACCAGAACTCCGGCTGCTACCGGCTTATTTTGAAAGCCCTGACAGAGTAATGTAGCTTTAAAGTGTTACTGTATCCAGGTAGATGTACAATATGATTTTTGCTTTATCTTCCATTTTGTAATTAGAACCAAAGTTGATAGATTGATGTCAACCCTGAATGGCCTCTTTATATATCCTAAAGCTGAAACTTACATTGTACATGAAAGGAAGAATGTGTGGTATATACTGCAAGCACATTGCCTCTCACCACTGAGGTCCAGGATTTGATTCCTGAGCTTGAGACTCATGTGAGTAGAGCTGCTTGTTGGTTCTCCCCCTTGCTTCAAGGGTTTTTCTCCAGGTTCTCTGGTTTCCTCCCTCCACAAAACATTGATGCTAAATTCTAATTTGATCTGTGAGTTAGCCTCTGATAAAATTAATCTGTTTTTGTCTTTTTTATATATGTTCATTGGGACGGGGAGAATGTTTGCATGCCAATATTATGCTTCCTTAAAGAACTCTAGCATTTTAACTAAAGAAACAACTTGAAAACATTGTCTTGTTATCATCTATCTTTTACATAATGTAATACCTCCTGTAATCTTGAGTTGACCACATCACAATCATCACCAGCTGACAAACACCATTCTTTAAGATCACAGCACCCTAGAGACATCAGCACTGCTCCCTCTTGAAAAAGGTTCCATTTGTAAGCTTCCATTCCAAGTGAAAAGGTTAAAGAGCCATGCCACATCAACTCATTGTGAGACAAACAAACATTGGGACTTTCCATAAACCAGTGAATTCTTGTGCTGGTACTTTGTGAATATTTGATACAGCTAGACATCAACTGATTTCTACTGCATTAGAAATAGAAATTTTGCTTATATTAATAAATTACTGTACTTTATTTAAGTATCTAATGTATTTGTGCCATATTAAAAAGAGTCCACTTATTGGGTCATAAATTCCTTTTTGAAGAATTCAATCTATGGATGTTGTGTCCCCCATCTGTAGAACCTCCCAGTGGGGATCAGCTAAAAGACACAAATTTCTGGTGCCAGGTATATAATGTTGGTAGGAATCTTCACACTATTATACAGAACCTGACCTGCAGGCAAAATCTGAAATTTTGATTACTAGCAGACAAATTTGAGTTTACCTTTCTTCTGTCATTTCCTTGAAACCAACTTGAATTTGATGTCGATGTACCTTCATTATGAAACTAGACAATGCAAGCACCCTGTCCACATAGTTTTGATGCTGTTGCTGTAACTGTGAATGGGAGAGTGAGGATTCCTTTCTTGACAACTTACCAGTTGCTTCCACCTCACATTGAAGCATCTTCTCATATCCTTCAAGTAAAAGTTGTATGCTTTGAAAGGTTTTATATGGCAGTAAAAATTTAGTTCTTCCATCTTTATCCTTTGAGAAATTATATAAACTTTGTACACTTGATTTAAGGAATTCTAAAGACTGCAAGAATGTTGATAAAGGAAATGGATTTCTAGCTCTGCTTTCCATCAGAAGGTCTAAAAGTCTTTTCCCCTCATCTAACATCTTCTTTAACCTCACAAAATCATCTGATTTTTGAGATTCTTCCAAGGTGCCTTGTTTGTAAATAGTATCAACTAACATAGCTGCTTTAATTATTGATGTGTTGCACATGATGAAGCGGGATATCAAGCACCCCTCGGCAGTGTTTGTCTTCTTTGGTTTCACAACACCACTTGTTAAACTCTGGATGTTTTCAAAGAAAAACTTTGTTTTCTCTGTTCTTTCTAAGTTATGGCACATTCTTGCAATGTGTAAGCCAAGATCAAGTGTAGCATACACAGAACTATTGATCAATTGACCACCCTTACCCTGTTCCAATACCCTTTCTTTAACAAGGCAAAAAACAGACTCGCAGAGAAGAAGAATTTCTTCATCAAATTTTCTAGTAGACCTGCTATCCACTTGATACTTTGAAATTGATTTAATTGCCTTGGTGACCACTGTTTCAAGAGTGGACGAGCATGCTTCTACTTCAAATATAACAGCATTAAGTCTCCACTTTAGCACATCTTTACATCCTTTCAAATATTCCTGTTTTCCTTTTCCTTTCTCTTTTGATAAATTCATATGTTCAAGATGTTGTGCTCCTTTCCATGATATGCTTGCCATATGTATGGAAACACTCCTAAGTTCTTTCTGGATACAGTCTTCAACAGTTTTGATGCTTCTAGCAAGTTTTAGATACTTGATGCAGTAATTAATGTATTCAAGTGACATTTCAAACATATTCCTATCTAAAAGGTGGTTGGTAATATGGAGGAGTTTTCTACCAACATCATCAAGGGAAGGCGTGAACTGGAGGTATTTTCCATTTTCTAAAGTCAGCACCACATCAAGTACATTCATGACTATTAATAAAGACAAGAAAGTTTTAATTGATTATATTAGCAGTAAATAACACAATTTTGCAATTATTAAGTACATATGGATATTAACACACTGCTGCATTTCTTGGTTTTACAAAATTTAGGAATTTTATGCTGAATGCCATGGTTAATGCAGATATTTTGTTAAATCTCTGTAAATTTGCATCAGCAATTTTCATTTAAAATATATTGAAACCCTAAATAATAACAATCATACACATTCCTGGGCATTTCGTAGCTTTAAGCCCATGACCAACAAGTGTTGAAAACATGTTTTATAAAATCAAGGAGTACAGCTGGATGTTGCACAAGAGGCAGATCCAAAGTTGGCTAGCCACCTCCCCCCTCCAAGCATTTATTTTACTAATTTCTCTGAGGGTAAAGATCATGTATATAACTTGACTGAGGTTTTGGTATTAGCCAACCTCCCTCCTCCCCCCTTAAAAAAGTTTTGGATCCACACCTGGCATGCTTTACAAAAAAAATCATTTAAAGCCCATGCTTAACTGATTTACAGGTAGGGATACACCTCAATTAATTATGAATATGGTATTTTTTACCCTTGCAGGTACCAGAGGTTAGCTCAATACTCCAATTGCCAGGGCCACAGGCCTTCTGCCCTTGTTGCAGTCTGAGTAGTGTGATAACCTCTGACACCAAGGGTAAGTATGATGTATATATTACATATAAGCTTCCTTCGTTACAATAGTTGCTGTAAATACAATGTACTCACCTATATGGACAGTCTTCATTAGCTCTTCCACATCTTTTGTATCTTTAGATCCTTTTAGTATTTCGATAGCACATCTTAAGAACTTATTACAAAACCCACTGTACTTCGAAACTACCTCCCCGACCGTATTACAGCCATTCGCAGTATAACCATTTTTGTTCTCAACAACTGTACTCAAAGTAGCGATGTAGTTCTATCACAAGAAAATAATTCACGTTTAAACTTTAATTTGAAAGCACCAAATTAGCCAACATTTGAATAAGTTTTATCAAGAATTCAATATATGGTTTATAATTACATTCTTTATCTACAAGTTTCATAGATTATTTTTAAATCCTGGAGTTTTTGAAATTTTGATCTAAGAACAAAGATGGCCGAAAAATTCCTCGACTAATTCTTCATGAATTACCTTTGTATCGTCATAAAGACCACTCAGTTTCTTCTTAAGCAACTCGTTAAGTATTCTTTCACCCTCCATTTTACCTCAGAACGGTGTTAAATCCCATAAACCGAGGACTTCTGATTTTATCGGTAAACAACATCGCAATATTGTTTTGAAACTTGAAAATGGCGCTCATATCACTACGCATGCTCAGAGGCTCATGAAAATCCACAGGAAGCCCAAAAGAAATCCTTGGTATTCTAGCACTAACCCCACTGCTTTAACTTCTTACTTTTTTGTGCTATAGAAGAAAATAGCACAAAAATAGTTACCTAAAAGATTTTATTTAGTGACTATTAGTCACTATCACTCAACTGGAACAGTTTTAGTAACAATACACAAGGTAAACCAAATATTCAAGACAATAGAAAATTAATACTTTATTATTAACTTTCTATTGTCTTGAGTATTTGGTTCCCTTGTGTACTGTTACTAAAACTGTTCCAGTTGAGTGAGTGACTAATAGTCACTAAATAAAAACTATTACATAGTGTAAGCACTCTTTATCAAATTCATGAATAATTAATGAGGAAAACACAATAGAGATCATAAGCATGGAGTTTTTAAATCATTCAGAGAAATCGTCCTGATTTGCATACACTTTAACTTGGATTTTCTCAGTCAAATTTACTTGTATCTTAAAAATTTTAGTAGAACATGAAATAACTAACCTAGGAATTTGATATGTCAGATAAAATATTCAGGTTCAACCTTTATATGGGCATTAAAAAGTCTCGCCTGCAGCTCAACCTTTAAATGCCCATAAAGGTCTCCTGCTCATATTTCATCTATTACATAAAAATCAGAAGAACAAAACAATCTCAATGTTGTAAGAGTGAAACACTTTGCTGCCTTAGCAGTAATTTTCTTTTTTTTTTTCCTTCAATATTGTACGTCATTTTCATCAAATTTTCATTTATTTTAGTATTGTACATTCTCCTCCCCAGAACCTGCACTAATGCCAGCCAGTGGGTGCAATTATCCCTGGCATTAGCACATTTACAGCGGACAGAGTAAGTTGTGGGTTGCAGGTTGCAGGTCATACATTACATATGTATTTAGATGTGACTGATCTTTTGTTTTATTGGTATGCCTTCTAAGTTTATTAGACAATGTTTGGTTCTGCTATTTTTGAATATATTTGGGAGCATGAGAGGGGAAAGTTATCGTGGACAGGAGACTAGTGAGAATGGAGACAGAAAACCGTGAAATCTGAATTTAAGACGGCTACAATTTAGTCTTCGAGCGAGCTTTCTGTGACTTTAAAATCTCTTTTGACGCGGGAAAATAATTTGCCGATGTAAGTTTCCATGACTTTTGTGCCAAGGTCATAACATCTATAACTGTCTGTCCGTCAACACTTCAGTTTCATACAACAACTTCGATCATCAAATCTCGGTCATTCGATCTACTGTTTCCGGAATGCATATCAAAGCAGTTCTTAAAACCTACGTCGGTGCTTTCATTCTATACCACTTTCCCTCTCAATCAGTGTTTTGTAAGTGTTTTATGGGTTTTAAGAGCTTATTAATTACATGGAAATAATTCAGATTTCACAATGAATCATAATAATTCAGAGTCACAATCTTATATATATGTAATGTATGACCAGCAACCTGCAAACCTGCAGCCTGCAATGTACTCCGTCCTCATGCACAGGCTCTGGGGATGAGAAAGCAGTATTGTAGTAACAGTACTTCCCATGCATGTCTCCCTCTTTATCCACCAACTATATGCTTCAAATAGCTTTTTTATCATAATTTATTTCATGATATTTACATGTTACTATTTTCCTAATTTTATCAATTAAAATACTCATTAACAATTCTCATAACAAAATCTTGAAGGTTTCTGTGCATCTTGACTATAGAAACTAAAGAGTCATCTGACTGAAATCTTGTTAAAATAGTGTGAAGATGACCAAATACAACAGCATCCAACTCTGTTGGTCTATACAAGGAAAAATTATTATCAGTAAAAGCATTATTATAAACAATTAAGAATTGAACATTTATTAACATTTAAAGGTTAGCCTGCGTTACATCCGGACAAATACCTCGGTAAAGCGAGGTATTTGTCCAGATGTAACGCAGGCTATTAAAGGTCCACTCTACTATAAATTAAGCTTCTCTGATTAACAAATGTCAAACATAAGGCTTATGGTATTTGGCAAAACAAAACGAAAGGAGGAATAAAATGTTGAAAATATGAAATCGGTGAGTGTTTGGGTTCTCAGTAACACTTAACAACAGCTTATGGTATTTGGCAAAACGAAATGAAACAATGAATTAAATATGAAACATACCTTATAATGGGTGTTTGGACCCAAGTATTGAATAAGGAAGAAAGGTATGGTATTGTGTGTGTGTGTGTGGATGGGGATGGGGTTGCAGAAGTAACTGTATGTAGCATAGGATAAAGGATAAAAGGAATTTAGTTTGGCAGCTTGTAAGAGTAAGAAGTGTAAAAAAGGTGTTTGAAGGTAATATTTGATCAATTTAAGGGTCAAGCTTGTTTGTTATCAAAGAAACTTAGAAATGCATGACTGTGGTGCATGTTACAGAGTTGATGTTGGTAGCAAATGAAGGTAAATGTGTGGAGGAAATCTCTGATCAGAGGATTAGAACTTGTTGTTTTAAAAGGGAATTAATGGATTGTGAGTACAAAATGGTTATAGGGACTAGAAAAGGCAAAAGATGATTGGAACAACTGTTGTAAGGAATCAAAGTGGTTAAGGGAATTCTGAGCTGTATCACATAAATGGCATGAGGAAAGTATATACAATTACTCATTTTTAATATGAGATTAGTTTAATATATGTTTTAAAAGAAATAATAAGTTTTTGTTTTTTCTTGGTCTAATTGTTATGAGTTTAATCTGTAAAAGTGGATGGTTGTTGACTCGAAAGTTTAAACTATTTTTAGCAACCATGAACACTTCCTAACATTTCATATATTTATCATTTGTAATACCAGGGACGTCGGAGCTCTTTTAAAAGAGAGGGGGGCTAAGAAAGAAGGATAGCTGGAGAAGTTGGGGGGCCAAGATTTAAAAGTTTAGTAAGCATATATGAAAGTTTTGGCTAAAAGTGGGGGGCTATAGCCCCTAGCCCCCCCATCTCCGACATCCCTGAATACATACATATTTTCTCCTTTGTTTTAATATTAAATTATGGTTATTATAAACTGTATGTACGATATTTTTGTAACATGTGTGTGAATAAACTTGAAACTAGGAATAGCCTGTGAAATAAATATGTAAGGGCTAGAACTTGTTGTGTTCACAAGGAACTTATTGGATTGTGTGTATGCAAAGCATTATACTTTTGAGGAGCTTTACTGTGAAAATATGTTACTGTTGACATATAGTAAAGAACTGATTCTAACTGCCTTCATAGTCCAGTGGTCTGGTAGTCGATAATCATCTTTTATGCATTATATCCCATAGTCAACACATACAGTAGTACAAAAGAAAACTAGTGATTAATCTAGTTTGAGCTGCGTCGGTGTATAATACATAGAAACGATGAATGGGTAGTAGGTAATTTGAAAAACCATGAATAAAAACGAGTTTACTTAACTTAACAAGTTAACTTAGTTAAGTAAACTTGTTTTTATTCACAGTGTTTCAAATTACCTACTACCCATTCATTGCTTCAACACATAGTAGATGAGTATTGATTCTAACTGCTATTGCAGTCCTGTAGTCGACAATGTATGCTAATTTGACCGCCTGATTGATAGTATTGGACTGGCAAGGGCAAAGTTTTAAGTTAAGTAAAGTATTAGGGCAAGCTCTCTTGTGTTTGTGATTAGCAAAGTCCATGTCGTTGTTAAGTGTAACTGATCATGAGTACCCAAACACTCACCAATCGTCAGGTTAAGTTTTGTATATTTCATCACTTTATTCCTTATTTCATTTCATTTCATTTGATTTTGGCAATCACCATAAGCCCAAACATATACATAGTAGATGGCCCTCATTTGATTATTTGGGGGACTGGGGAGGGGGCAGGTAATTGCTGGGTTTCAATCAGCTGACTGAATCTCATGAATCTCATTATAAGCCTCAGATGGTGGTCAAACACTGACCAACATGCACACTCAACTAAGTATTTTTCTTTTGAAAACTTTCAATCAGCTGATAAAAATTCCACACGAGACCGGAAATGACATCAAGTGCAACCCAGCAATTGGGGAAAAGAAGGGAGGCAAGTGCTTTAATTTGTGGATCCCACACAGTTGACAGCATTATTGACAAAATTTATTGTCAAAAACAGGACAGACACCAAAAAAATCAGTTAAGTCCATTTCTTACATTGTGGCTACTTTAACAAGGACCACTTTGCAAAGATAACCAATCAAGATTTAGAGTGAAAACAATGCATTCCAACTTAGACCAATTCTAGCCAATCAGGAGCAGGTAAAAAAGCCAAGACCTGAATTATGTCTGACAAACAATTTTGATGTTATCAAGAGACCATGGGAATGAAACATTGTGATTGGCTGAGTTCAAGATTCTACAATTTTGATCTCCCATGATTGACTCAAGTTTTCATTCTAAATCTTGATTGGTTCTCATTGTCTAAGTGGCCCCAGTTAGAGTAGTTGCACTGTAATAATAAAAATAATAATAACCTTTTATTTCTACATCTACAACTTTAATCCATAAAGGTTTCCCATTACATATTCAAGTAGGCTGATTACTTTGGCAAGTATATCAGCTGATGTGGGCCTGTGTACTCCACACACTACCACTACATTTACTATAATGTGCACACAATGATGAAGTCACATGTTGATTTTTAAACGTACCTATCATGAATAAAATAATCACGTCCTCCAAGCTTCTCTGCTAAAGCCTGGCAGCCTTTCTTGAACTCCTCAATTACCTGGTAACAATATAAATAATGTTTTTAATAAGGAACTAAAGCCTGGTTTCCATATGTCGCCAGCATGCCATAAGAATTGAACTCAACTCAACTTTTCTTAAGCATGATGACGACAACCTAATACCTGTGGTGGCATCAAAGGCTTGTCACCGACATATGGAAACCAGGTTTAAGAACTTGTTTCAACATATCATTTTTACATTATAATCATTACACACAAAAAAACACAAAAACAATCAATAAATCTTAAGTAAAATGTACTATAATTTGTCAATATTTTTCTCTTACAACAGCCCAGTCAATCATTATAATAACTTTATAGGGCATTGTGGCTCATTTTACGGGCTAAAACGAGAAAATCAGCGGGCTAAAATATATTTTAGCCCGCTGATTTCAGCCAATAAGAAACGAGGAAAATTATCTCTCAGCCAATGAGATGAAGGAAGCCACTCAAATGTTCGGCTCTCTTGACAAAGTTTTCACAGCCTTGCAATCTCAAAAGCCGCACAAAATTCAAGCAAAAAAGCACAAAAAAATGACTGAAGAAGAGCCAAGTTCACTATTTTTGGAGTTAGGAAAAGATGACCTAATCAAACTAAAAGAGGAATCAGTTTCTAAAAATGCCAAAAATCAAATGTAAGTGAATCGAAGTTGAAAGCAACGCAGTCTCAGTCATGGTGCGGAAGTCAGTGTTAGTTTGTCATATAAAACCAGTTCACTTTAAGCATTTATGCCCAATTGCTAGTTTAATGACTTAACAGTTAGGATTAACTTTAAATAAATAGATTCTAATAAATTCTAATTTGCTTTGGCATCATTTTTCCCTTGTATGTGTTTGAAGAACATTGATATTCCGAAAGAAAACTTAAAATAAACACTGTCGTGAATGCGGCATTTTTTGAGATATTTTTGCTTTTATTTCTTCTGTAAATGCCCTATAAAGTTATAATAATAGTAATAGAGTTGATATTCTTGGGCGTAACTATGTTTTTGGCCCTTCTCAGTGCACATTTTAACCCTCACTTCGCTTGGGCTAAAATGACACTGAGTCGGGCAAAAACATAGTTAAGCCCGCGAACATCAACTCTATTGTTATATTATAAGAATTAAAGTTTTTAGAGGTGGTTGTAGTCTTCCAGAACATGATATCAGAATATTTTGGTCCTAAAAGCTCTTTAATGAAATATTTGTTTTCTTTCCAGGTTTTTATGTTTGTTTTCTAATTCTTTTTTAAATGCTTATAAAGCACCCAAGAGTAAAACAGATGAAGAATGAGATGACATACAAATATCGATCAGCAAATACTGGTAGTGAGGGTTTCAACCTCCCTCAACCCATCCTCTGGATCTGCTACTAATACTGAATGGAGACCATTTTCAACAAACACCAAGTTTTGCATAAGCTTTAACAAAGGTACCAAAAAGCAATCTTCATAATTATAAATTGTTAAAAAAGTAAACAATGCATTGATTTTTTTAATGAAAGATGTTTATGAATGACCATTGATTTCTTTTTTCCAACTTTTTGTAATTTTTGAAAACTTGCAACATTGTTAGCATGCCAACAAAAATCTTGCTTGTTTAAGTAACTTTACCTCTTCCTCTTTTTTCATATGCCAATTCATTGCCCTCAGTTGTTCCCAAACAGACCACTGTTTCTTGTAGCTTAGAACGATATTTAGAGGTGTAGGGTAAGGACTTCCATACTTTTGTCGACTGCGAATGGCCCATTTTTTGTTACACCATGACATATAAAGCTATGTAAAAATTAATTTAATTTTAAAAAATAAAAGAAAACTATTAAATAAATTATTAAAATATTCATTAACTTAAAAAATAGTTTACAGTAACAAATATGTTGACTATACAAAAGTAATCTTTTGCAATAATGATTGATTTTATTTTGCAACTTATGCACCAAATTGTTGCACCGAATTTTTCAAATTCATAAGAAATGTTTTTGTGTAAATAACAGCCTAGAAGTCATTCTAAAATAATATTTGCAAAATGCTGCTACTGTTAGCTTTCAGTTCTCTGGTAGAATGCAAAAAAAAAAACATAAGGGAATAACAGAAATTACCTCAGCAGGTAGTAAGCATTTTTCAATCAGAGATATATAAGCCATCATCTCTGCTTTTTCTTGTGGTTTCAAGTCTTCACTTATTGATAAGCCCTAGATAAAAACCAAGTCAAATGAAAGCTTAAAGTTTTTCCTATATATTTTAATTTGTACACTATAGGACTGTTATTGTACCACTAGATAACTAAGTTTAGTAATACCACATTTAGAGCAATTAACCATCGAAGTGACTAAATGTCCAGCAGCTAGAAACACAGTCTTCAAATAACTAAACATTCAGCATTCTGAAATTTCACTGCCAGACATGGTCTTCAAATGACTAAATGTCCAGCAGTCTGAAATTTTCCCATATTTCTCTTTGAAATTGGCCAATCTTTCTTTTGAAACTGTTTGACTTTATTTAGAATCCAAAAAGCCGAACTTTGTCTTTTTAGCCAACCCAAGCCTGTACATCAAAGTACATGTATGAGCGATCCAAGTGCGACCCTTGGAAACTGCCAGTCACGGTCTTCAAATAATTAAATATCCAGCAGTCTGAAATTTTCCCATATTTTTTTGGTTTTCTAAATAGCTTGGGGATTATAATAGAACTTGGTCTAACCAAAAATTATTAACTCTAACATTAATTTGGTTAACAAAACTTGACCTGACCACATACAAACAAGTTTTTTGGTGGGATCCAGCCAGTTCTCCAGATGCACCGTGCTGACAAGGCCCAATAGGCCGAAACAGCTGTCCACAGTTTCTGGTTGAACTGGCTTTATCTATCTAATGACCAGAAGTTGTCAAAGGCCTTAATTAGTGCAGTCTTCTTCTGTCATTACACGTTTAGGGCTCGTAATTTACCTATTACGCTATATGCCTTATACATACAAACACACTTAACTTGAACAATTTCCTTATACTTCAAGGACTGAGTATTTTACATTTATTCATGTATTTTTGAAAGGGGGTCCAAAACGTACTTACAACAAGGGATGCCATTTTTGTTGTCATAAGGAAAAGAAAAAATAAAGGGAAAAAACAAGTTAAGAAGGGGGATTCAGTTCGCCTGTAACCACCCTTACCTCCTTTCAATTTTTGTTGGTAGTTTAATCAAAGTCATTAAAAAAATAACAGTGAAGATTGTTTGGAACTAACCTTATTTTGTATAAATGATAAAATTGCTTGAACACCACCAGCTAATTCATTTCCAGCTCTCAAAAGAGGTACTTCTCCTTTGATATCAAATCAAATTAAACCTAGTGTTTAACTAATAACAAAATGGACTTCAACACCACCCATCAATACAACAGGTTTTGTGCTGAGATATTAACTTCGAAGTCAAGGAGAATTCAAGGAGTATTGGCATGTTAAGCTTATATTGAACTTCAAAAATTCCAAAAATTGCTTAATCAGAAATTTATCAGATGAATGGATCTATTTTAGAACCTTTCAATCGCAGCAGACATTCAAGGAGTTTTCAAGTAGTTTAGCTGAAATTTTAAAATTTAAGGGCTTTTTAAGTGCCCTGAAAAAGGAAAATTAAATTCAAGTTTTTAAGGAATTTAAGGAGTAGCACAAACCCTGATACAAGGAAGAGTATAAAATTTTGAAAATCATCCCCTCTCCCTCCCTCCCTCACATAATTACCAGCAAATTAAACATAAAAGTTCTAATTTGCATACTCACCATTAGGGGACATAAACTCAGCATTGCTGCAGTATTTTATCTCATATGGAAAACCATAAAACTTAAAATAGGCCTATGGAAATCAAATTTAGGTACACATGAGCATTTTAATAGCATATTTAACTTAAATTTACTTCAATTATTATACTAATACAAAAAATAAGCAGAATGTTTTTGAATTTACCTCAATGCTTTGACACCTTGCAGCATCAGAAATAAGAACAATACCTATGAAAAATTAGAATACATAAATAGCTTATCAAGCAAGTCTACGAATAGAAAACAATAGTTCAGACAAAGTTCCCTTATGGCAGTCATTTGATTGTTCTTTTGTTCCTTGCAAGTGGTAATTAGGGCAAGCAAAACAAAAGAAAACAGACTGCCAAAAAAGGAAAAAATAAATACATAGTATTTATTAATTATAGTGCTAATTATGTAACTAAGAGCAGATCCACATTAGAGATCAAGGGAAACAGTTCCCCATTTCAATCTACAGTTTTATTTTGAAATATGACATCTGTAACAAACTTTTTACATGACATACAACCAATTCAATAATGGCCACCGCCACTGGTAAAGCCTTTTTTAAGCTGCACAAAAGCAAGACTTGTCAGTCCTTCATCAACTGACTTTTCCCTGTAACTTTGTAAAGACGGCTGGATTATTTCTATAAGCACTTAGGAACACCATAAAACAACGACATTTAGTGAACTTTTACTAACAACAGGAGAATCAAGCATGATGGAGGACTGACTAGTCTGTTTTGGTGTTACAGCAGCCATTATTGCATTCAGTGTATTGAAAACAATATCATTTAATTTCCATTTAAATCATGAATTACAGTGTGTTTGACATAAATTTTGACGAGTGGGTTACTAAGTAATTAAGTTCTGAAGTTCTGAAGTTCAAGCTGTCTTCAGAAGTTTACAACAAACTTTGTTGGCAAACTTTGAACTTACTTCTCACACAAATTCAATAATTCGATAGAATTGAAGTTAGATCTTCAGTTATAGCAATGGAAGATACTGCCAAGGAGCTTAAGGCATGGTTGTCAACTATATAAAATAATATATCCAAGTGTCATGGATAATATCTATGATTCTATTGAATTACCGAATTTACTTGGGAATTAAGTACATACATTCAAAGTTTGCCAATGAAGTTTGTTATGATCTTCTAAAATACATCTTGAACTTCCAAACTTGCAAACTAACTTCAGAACCTGCTTGTCAAAAGTTACGTGAAATGCACTGTGAGCCCTGGGAAACTTTTTCTAAAATTTTGGATCCATCATTTAAAACATTTTTTTAAATAATTTTTGCTTACTTTTATCTGGTTCATAAAGTTCAATACATTCTGGCCATTCACCTTTTTTTGTTAAAATGGAAAGAAAAAACAGTTATTCATATATTCTCATGGGAAATCTAAAAAGTTCTGGGGGATAATGATTACTAATGTATCATTTTTGCATAGTTAATTATTAACTATTAACTATGATTTTTGGTAAAGACTATTCAGGAATGTGGTTGATTTCATACTGGAAGGGGAATTTCAGAAAAAAATTGTAATTGTGTGATCTTTTTTTGATTATAGCTCAAAAGGTTTTCCACACCACACTGAAGGAGTCAATGTAATGGAGAACTACCTTTGTAATGATATCTGCAAATGGTTAGACTTTCAAGTCTTCTCGGATAAGGACTTTAAATTGTAGGCCCAATGAGCCAATGTATTGCTCTGTCCACAGGAGATTGACCTTTGTAAGGGACTACGTGTCCTATTGTTAGTTCTCCTTGGGATTCAATTACTCAATGCTCATAAACTAAACTAAACAGAGAGATTTGTACAGTAGACATTTCCATGAGAATTAAAAAGCAAAGTCATTGCAGCCATGTTAGTGGTGCAATAAAAGTAAATGAGCTCACAAGAAATATTTTGTTGAATTCCATCAACATGTCTACAATGATGCAATGTGTAAACCGAGAATGAAGAATTATTATAAATTTGAAGATATAATATATTTATTATTATTATCATTATTTTAATGTCTTTGGTAATTGGAGTACAGTATGACAGCAGGTGATGATGTTCAGACATATATCAAAATACAACACTGTAGGTCCAAAAGATCATTTGGGCTAGAAATTCTAGAAGCATTATTCTGTAAAGGAAGGTTCATTTCATATAACAAGGGGGGGCATAAAGATTTTAAGTAGAGCCCTTAAATTTCCGAAATATATAGAGAAAGGCCTTTTTATTTTGGGGATGGCTATACCTAATTGAAATTTTTATTACTATGCTGGTAAATTTTTACAATACACATTGGTCAGTGATTTTCCTGCTGCCATGTAAAAAGTGCAGAATGCAGATTTTTAGCCTGGGCTGGAATTTGATTATAATTTTTGGGTCAAGAAACAAGCCACATATTATTTTTTTAGGTCTTAAAATGAAACCCATATTTTTTTGGGTTGTCACATCTCCGAGTTCATCTTTTGTTTTGATCTGTATATCAGAAAATTATTCGTTTGACATTAACGGACATGCAATTCCATTAAGTTCTTTTTTGTTTTATATGCAAAATCATGCATTAGAAGAGCCTGTTGAATTCAATAAATCAGTTTTGAGGTATTTAGATCTTGTATTTTTTTGGGTTCGAAGTTTGGATGCTGTGTATTTTTTTGGGTGTAAAATTTCAGGTTTGAATTATTTTGGGGGGTTGCAATATGAAGCTCCAGTGGACCCTCCCTGTCATTTTACCCCCTGAGTACATCTCCTGGGTTGATTACATAAGAAATTTCAGCCCATTTTGTCAGGCTAAATCATCCAGCCCAGTTTGCTGGAGTGGGCTGGAAATTTACCCCCTGGGTTGGAATACATAGATCCCCCATTCACTGTTTTACCTCCCTAGTTACTGTTGCTATGTTGGACAAGCTAAAATGTATTTTTGATATACAGCATAGAACAGAAACTGATTGCTGAAAATTGTAAATGTCTGTCTTAGAATAAATGCATTCTAAAGGTACATTAAGAAAAATATTGATAAAGTTTTACTAAAGAATCTCATGAATTTGAGTTCGTTGGTCAGGCATTCTATATTCTACACAAATGTATTCAAAATGAAAATTCCATGTCAGATTAGAGGAAATATATAGTCCTAATAACTTAAAATGAGTAACACTGTCTACTTGGATATTATTAGAGGTGTAGTTCAATGTAGGAACTTGTTTAAGAAAAGAGATACAAAGTTTTTTTAATTTTTTGACATTAGAATGCATATTATTAGTTGTAGTCCACTTGCAGATATCATCCAGCTCTTTCTGAAGACAACTTGTGTATGGTAGGCAAATAGATTTGTAGACAGCACAGTTGTCAACATGTTTATACAAGAGTACATTAGAAGTCTGGTCATTTATCATCACCATGAACAGTAAGGGACCAAGTTTAGTTCGGTAAGGTACACCAGCATTTACCATTCTCGAGATTTAGTTGACCCCAGTGTAATATGAAGATTACGTTGTCATAGAAATCTGCGTGCTGAATAATTTACAAGGGGGGTACATTAAGAAGTTGTAATTTCTTAAAATCAATGTTACGGTCCACTGAATATCGTACAACTGAAATGCAGCATAGGTATCAGATGAATGCTTCTTGGAAAATCCTACAAATATTTTAGACTTCTCTGGAAGATTTGTTATATTTAAAGAATGTGTGAAGAATAATCTGGAGCACCTGACTCTGCTCGATTTTAAGAAAGACAAAAGGCAGAAAAAGAAAGGCTGGCAAAAGTAAGATGAGACAAACAACACCTACCAATAGAATGCCTGGAATGGAATGTTTTAAGATAGTTCCCTAAGTAAGAAGGCAGCTAGATGTTCCTTATAAATATTTGAAACATCATGGCCTTTACTCTGTTTCAAAAAAGAAAGGAAAGTTAATGGAGGTGCAGAAGCACATCATACAACAGCAACAAGCACAAGAGAAGGAGAATCCACTTATCGTAGCAGTAGTGAAGAAGAAAAGAAAGAGGAAGTATATCCATTGTATGATGAAGAAAACAATGAAACTGACCATGTCCTCACAGAGATTGGCTTGAATTCAGATGAGGAAGATTTGAATAGTACAAATGATGATATTCAAATTATGGTGAAAACTACAAGATCTGGGGGGGGAGATTAACTGTAATTTACTATGAATGTTGATATTAATTACAGAGATTCTGGTAGAGTGCCAAAAAAATCAAAATAATGTGAAAAAGTGCAATTTGTTTTGGAAAAAGTGCAAAAAAAGGAATATAAATTAGCATAAATCATCATGTAGAAAGGACCACCTTCCCAGAAAATTTTTGCAGATTTTTATTCAAAACTGATTGGAAAACAACTGATTAAAGTTGGCCAATCCTAAGCCTTCGTGGAACAAAAACTAGCACCAGTCTCTTCCATGGAATAGGCCCTTTGCAGCTCACAGTCACGTGCTGATATTTCACTTCACTAACGAATGAATTCAGCTCTTGATCCCAT